>JAITYZ010000439.1:0-14882 GCA_027744595.1 Paronellides praefectus | reverse complement strand
TTCTTACTTGCGATTACTTTACTGAAAAACAGAAAATTTGGAAATAGTTTATACATCCGATGCCATAATCTTCTTTAATTACGACAGTTTTATAAGAGTCCAATGTCCACCAACATTAACTTCCGGAAATTCGTTTTTCTAAGCAGTGTAAAAGCGTATGTTTAGATCTTTCTTCTCTGAGTACAGATGCTTTAGTAATTAACTTTTAAAGTATGTTTACAAAATTACATACTTCTTCTTCTGTCACTTTTTCACTTAAAAAATGCATCTAGCTATCCAACATAAAAGCATCATCAGCAGATAAAGGATTTTCTCAAAAGCAAAACATCATCACATGCTTTCCCGCTGTGGTTGCCGCTGGTACAAGTAAACTTGATGGTGATTTGCTAGCAAGCAACACACACGAATGACGCGAACGTTAGCAAACAAAGACTTTTTTGTCTTTGTTCATTCTTTGTTGGTGCATAGATGACATGCGCATTGCCTTCAGTCTTTGTTACCCTCAAGAATTCCCTTTGTCGTTTTGAAGGTTGCAAGTTGCTTATTTACTTGCTGGTTGTATCTGGAAAAGTTAATGAAACTAAAATATTAATTTTACTATTATTTACGTAAAAGTTCAAATTGCACGTCTCCCCTTCCATTTTTTCCAGTTTCAATGTTAACGTTGTTAACTAGGGAGTTCTTTATTCACAGGACTGGACTAAATCTCACATTACCCAGTACTCTTAAAGATACATTTAGTTGGAATGGGATACTTTCTACAATATTACTACATGCTGTACGATAACATTTTGTCATAAACTTACCGGAAAATGATTGTGACTAACTGTTTTGCAGGGCCAGGGTCCAGATTGAAACACCAATTAGTAAAAAAAGGTGCTCAAATTGGAAGCAATGATATACATATAATGGATATTTTATATCATTGGTTGGTAAAAGCGAAAGGGAATTCTCTTTTGTTTACTCGGAGAACCAAGAGGTTATTTTTTTATGGAATGCAAACAAAGGAAAAATATCCTTTTGTTTTTCAAGGGTACAGGTAAAGGTTAAATTTTTGTTCGAATAAGTAGTAGTGCAGTAAATAAGTGCGTCAGATAGCCTTCAGTTACAAAAATAGAAAAGGACGAGAACCCTTACTCATAGAACCTTGAGGCAGGTCTAACAATGGATGGATTTCATTATCCCCGGAGTAAATTATCTATTTTTGTATTGAATGGACGGACAGAATTCAAAATAAAAATGTTACTTGCATTCTTGTTCTCTGGTAACTTTGCATAGGCCATTAGTAAGAAACGTAGAACGACCTTGTGCCTTTATTCGTCATTATTATGTCACTTGAATCCAGAATCCAGACATTACAAGTTCGTTGGTTTTTGAATATCAAGGATGATGTACTTTGTATATCTGTCGCTCATCTTCACTGCGGGTATCAAAGCTCTGACTGAAGGTAAAAAGTTGACTTTGAAAAATATTTAGACATGAACCTATTTTAAGATTTTGTTCAGTCATCACCATTGCTTATTTTTCAACCTATTTTTGAAAATGTCATGTTTATCTCTCCAATTTTCAATAAGCGTTGATGAAAATGAACATTCATTATTAAATGGGGGCAATATGAAAATAATTTTACAATAAATGTTCAGATTTTCTCACTAAAACAAAAAAAATGAAAACAATGGGTTGACTTTTTTTTAAAGTGTACGAATCTGCACATAATGACAATTATTGTGACAAAGATGATGCATGTTAAGGGAAGTTCATCAATATCCCAATGTTTTTATTTACGCAAATCTACATTTTTCATATCCCTGTTCTTGTTCTTGTGATGTTGTGTCTCTTTAATGTTTTAATATTGTTATAATTATTTTATTGTCTGTGTACGCTAGGGAAATTAACAAAAGGCCTTAACTTAGTTTCCCGTGGTCTTATTATGACGCACAAGTACAAGGCGTGTACCTATTAAAACGAGCACACATAGTTTGGGTTTGCTTGCTATTATTAAAAAAGATTTATTGACGGAAGATATGTGTACACATGTTCATGTATCTCTATCATTTCAGTCTGTTTATGATTTGAAAACAAATATGAGTGAGACCATTCGAAGGATTTTCTTTGCTCTAGCCTTGAATTCTTGTTTGAACACAAAAATATTCTATGAACTTCCTTAGCTTTTTCTCATGTATCATCCATGTCCATCTATCCCACCAGAGAGGAGGATGACATGACGGCTAGTAGAACGTGCTACTTAAACTTATTTATTGTAGAGCTATCTGCAATAGTTCTTGCACTATTTATTATATTCATAAAAATTTTGCCAATTTTGAGTGCAATTATTTTGCACAAACTTTAAACACGCAGTTATGCAGTTCATACAATATGCATGCTTGCATAACATCGCATCCCCCGCAAAATTTGTCATTAATTTTTTAGCTCTCAATTTGTCAAGTCAATCCTTTCACAACGAAACGCCTTGTTGCAAGATGGTTTGAATTTAAAAGTATGTTGTTAAATTTATTGTAAAAGAATGAAAGGCACAATCGGTACTCTGCACAACGAATATAATATATGTGAATGAGCTAATGTAAGTTCCCAAATGCTGTATTATGTAATGTGAATGTGTCTTTGCAGGGTTTGTTGTTTTTGCCGTTCAAATGTTGTTTTAGGTATAATAATAATAGGTGAGCATAATAAATAACACTTTGGCTTATTATTCAAAATTTTCAGCGTTTTTAGGGGATGAGAAGGATCCATCGTGCTTTTACATTTATTGAATAATACCATGAGGTTCCTTATCAGTATATTGATTATCGGTTCTTCATCATCCCCTGGTTGTACATTTATATTACCCTTTCTCATCACTTTCTTATGAAATAATTATTGGTTAAACTAAATGTAGAAATTGCCAAATTATCATGCCTTTGTGATTCAACAAAAAAATAACGCATTTTTTAAGGAGTACTGTCCACAAATTAGTTATGAATATTCAGTAACATATCCCATTTTCCCTTTTAGTTTTTACTTCTTTTCGTGTGTTTTTCAATTTGTCACCCCACAAATCTTAAAGTGATCCACCCTTTCACTGCATTTCACTAGCATTTTTGTGTACATTACACTTTTCCAATATTAAAACTGCATTATATGAACAACATTGAACTAATAATCCTTATTGTCATACAATTTCTCATAAAATGTTAATATCCATTTTTCTGGTAAAAACTAAAGCAGGTTTTTCTGTGTTTTGAAATAAAAAAGTGTACATGAGCATAATTTTATTCAATGTTGTGAAATAATTAAAGTTACAGAATCTAAAATGAAAAACACGTTCATATTCGAGCATTTTAATCTGTTAACAAGGTGAGAAGACACCGCACACTTAAACGAGCAGAATACAGATTACTTTTAATGAACAATAGCTTTTCATTCTCAGCTCATGTTAAGATGGACACAGGTGATGATTTATCAAGACGCACTGTTTTTACTTTTTAATTATATGAATCATTTTACATAACATTTTACATGTGAATATAGAAAGCATGTTACAAACATTAAGAAACTTAACTAGCAATAAATTTTACATTATTACTATTATTACTAATTATTAATGTAGATTTTATTGTACAACGCGCCAATCGAATGTAGAGCTAAGCCAGGAACTAGAAAAAAAATCTTAAAATAAAATTTCAATTAAAACATATCGTTCATTGCGATAAAATTAATGAGTTTTATGTTACACTTTTATATACTAAAACAAGCAATATTGGTAAACTATTAAAATACTTAATAGTAAAACTAATTTAAAATACAAAATGTTTAAAATATGTTTTTTTTTCATATAGCCTTTGGATTTGCTGCAGATATGTAGTGTTTACGCATTTCAAATGTTGTATTTTACAAAAAAAAATGTCAAGAATTAGTTTTTTACCTTAGGCTTCAAGCATATTATAGTGTAAGTGTATAATGCTCAATTCATTTAAATTTATACATATACCACATCATATTCATATATCATTCCATTTCAAGACAGCTCATAGTATATATGAAGTTCATATTATGAACACAATTAATTCAACAATGTATACAAATCTACTAACATATCACCTCGTCCAATTTAAAAAAAATCTCTTTGTCCCTTGCTTTACAATTATACAATATTTTTCAGTTGCTGATGCCAATACAAGATGTACTATTGTACCTATACTCATCAAAACAAAAAGCAAAGGGAGTAACCGTCTATTGTTAACTAGAATCATAACAATAAATAGATAAATAACATCATTGTTTCTTTCTGCATATTACCTTCTATTCCATTAATAGCTGTACAACACAAACATTAAACATTCTTCTAGCTCATTATAGTGCTTCTAGCTACAAAAAAAGTGCGTATATATATTCTATATAAACCACTATAACTATACTAGTATCATTATAACCAGAAGCAAACCAAGCAAGAATAGTTTATTTTCAAAACCTAGACTGAAAGAAAGGGAATCTGATTTTCAAATAATAATAATAATATGCACAAGTTGCACCATGCATTATACTACTACTACTGCGAGTGCTGTATGCAATGATAACTAAAACTTGAAGAATCGGTATAGTATCTAGAGACTAGAAACATTGCATCGACCGTACCCTTTTTGCCGTGAGGCGTTTCTGCTACTTCACAATTCACATCAGAGCTATCAACTATGTACATTTTATGTACGTCTTTGAGAGAGCAAGTTTAAAAGCCACACGAACGAATGACCATAATAATTATTCTTGTACTAACATAATATCTGCAACTCTATATATTGTTTACTACTATTACTACTGCAGTACTTTGTATAATGTTACTATATACTACGTAAATTTGTAAGGGAATCAGTGCAGCATAGTTGAATAGCTAAGCGCATATCGTTATCGACAGTAAGAGTAAAAATTCTTCATTGTTGCGGTCTTGTCTTGTCGGAAAGCAAAAGTATTTATACTGATGCATTAGGCATTGTTACAGAACGCACACACAATATAATGGCACTGCGCTCTTGTAAGTAAAGAGAGGAGACAAGAAGATTTCAGTTTCGTTTTCATTTGCGCGAGTCGACGACGTTGATGATGATGATTGTTACAACAAACATTGCATACAAGATTGCATTTTGACTTTAGTGGATTCTCTGCATGCAGAGGAAAAGGATGCATGTTGAATTTTTATCATGTAAGAACGTGTGTGCATGTGCGTTTTTCTTTTACAGGAAATATTTTGGACAGGTTGTTACATCACATCGTTCCCACATCATCGCATAACATTTTCAATCGCATAAGTTCTGATTCAAAAACAAAACATTTATTGTGAACAAGTGAACGTGGTGACGATTTGTTTTTACATAAATACATACAGGGCAATATAAGACAATGATTTATTTCTTGGTTTTTGTGGTTTGATTGTACAACTTTTTTCAAATCTTGCTATCGCCTGGTAATCGCACTATTTTTTTATACAAAAAATAGATACAAGTTGATTGCAGATTCTGGAAGACGGATCTTGTATCAAATACGCAATCCAGTTTTTATGTGTGCGTGTTTGTGAGCTAACAAAAGGGTGTGGACGTAGTGTAACATTCCGTTGTTAAAAAAAGACAAGATAAAAAAACAATCAAAACAGTTCTCTCGGATCTTGTATAAAATACGCAATCCAGTTTTTATGTGTGCGTGTTTGTGAGCTAACAAAAGGGTGTGGACGTAGTGTAACATTCCGTTGTTAAAAAAAGACAAGATAAAAAACAATCAAAACAGTTCTCCAGTGAGTGCAGTCTGAAGATATACACAAGTTAAAAAAGTACATGATTGTATGTAAAATAGTAAACCTTGTAAAATGATTGGTGGTATCAAATTTACCTGAAAATTAAACCGGAAACACATTTACAACATAAAGTTTACAGCCGATTTGTGAATCGAAAATTCAAGGTAAGCCGTGGAAATAATTACATCTATGAAAACTGCTTTAGACAATCATATTGTTTTTTTATGCCTTTTATTTGTTAAAACATAATACATATTTTTTAAGTTTTTAATTTAATCGTTTAAAAAGTGCATCTCTGTGTATGGTATGTAGATTGATATTGAATTTATCACTGTCACAATCACTAAAATACTCTCTAAACAAACAGCTTTTTATAACTTTTTGATTTCTCCAAATAGCTTACGAGCACTTTTATTCAAGGGGGTAAACAGCATATATTTTTATATTCATTCGCATAAATGCGATTTAAATTACAATTGTCGGCTTCGACAACTTTATATCTTTCCACGCATCAATGATTAATTGCATATTATAATATAATGCAAGAATCAGGTTCATAAAAGTAACTTAACAAATGGATTTTTAATGAGGCCTCCATGCTTGTGGTCAATAGCAAAAAATAAATGAAGTAATTTCGTTGAAAATTGATGTATGAAATGAAATGAAATTGGATTGACTTTGAAAGAATTAAAGCCTGTAAGGTTCTGAGACAGAGACACACAAACATTGAAAATATGCACTTGTTGTTGTTGTAACACACGTATAAAAAAATCTACCTTGGTTGAAGGAAACTGGATTTGATCACATGCAGGCATATTGCAGAGAGACACAAGTTGATCATCATATCATAAATGCAATCGATTTTTTAAAGCTCTTCTTTTTTAAATTCAACGATGATACATGCATTACATACGCAATACGCACATATATTCCTTTGCGCATTTTGCACGTAGAGTTATGGTCAAGAACATTCCCATTTGTTATCTTTTATTATTTCTTTCATTTTATAACATCACACAAACAGTTAAGAATTTTCACTTTCATCTTCACTTTCAATCTCTACGCTAAAGGGCGTGCTATTAAATCATCATAATATTCATCATAACACATAGCTCACAACAATCCTTTCTTATTTCTACTAGTCAGCTTGTAGTTTGATGTGTTTTATGATTATTAAAAATGGAAGAAATTTTGCATGTAAAAATATTTGCCTGTAATTTTCAAACGGTGTACGTTGAGAGCAACCATTTGTATTGAACGTACCGTTTTTAGCCAATTATATTTATGGAACCTATAGACGTACCATCTTTTATGTCGACAATTTTATAACATTTGAAACTAAACAACATTTGAAAGAATGTGATAAATACTCGACGATAGTTTATTGAAAATAATATATTGAATTATAAAACGTAATTTTATTGAAACAAGTTAAATAATTATTGGCAGTGAATTATCCAAATAAACAAGTAGCGGTATGTGCATAACATTCCTAAACACCTCAAATAAACAATTTAAACAATTAAACATACCAATAGAACATGTACGTATGTTCAATATAACAAATGGATGCACGATATCAGTACATTTTTGAATCGCGGAAGCTGTAAAAAATAAAAAAGTAATACAAAAACCTTTTGACTTGTCTAATTGATCGGGGTACTTTGCGAGTACTAGATAAGAGATACATTGATCGACTCTGTGCTTCAGATGGCAATCACAAATTCCATTTTTAACAAACTAAAACTAAAGGACATTGGATTGTTTGCGCAGAATGTAAATGGGTACAACAAAACAATATGCATTGTTGAGACATAGCGAATGGAATATACACTGAGCGTGGGCTACTGAATTTACTAAATGTCGAGTCAGTTGAATGTTGTCTAATCATTTCTACAATCACTTTAATTTCTGCTGAATGACTCCTACATTTTAAAACATTCTACACACATGATTTAGTTTATTTCTTGCTGATACATTGACTAAGCAGTGCAGTCGTGCAGTAGTGGCCAAGTCTCCAAATTAAAGTCAAGTCAGGTATTTATTTACACGCGTAGTATAATCAGATTTGGGTAAAGCTTTTTTTGCTGATCGTTTGTGCATGAAAACGAACTGACGTATTTTCTAATTAATCTATAATAGTAAAATTACATTTCAACTGTTTGTCTGCAAAGCCAATTATATTCTGTTGATTGGCATTAAATCTCTTGAGCGCAACCAAACGCCCAATTCAGAAAATTTAACGAACTAATTATTTTTGAGTTACAATATAAAAATGACAAATTAAGAGCGAAAAAAGAAAAATAGGTACATAATATTGGTAATCAATTAATCATGCAAAACAAAACGTTACATTAACCCTTGCTCTTCACAATCATATCCAGCCCCTTTTACAATCTCTGCTCTGCCCAAATCCCTATATAATACAGCTTATACGTTAATTAAACTACCATTAAAGTTCGATATTTTGTGTCGTAATTGAAATTTAGTTTACTTTTAATTTAAAGTAAAAGAGCAATGCTGACTATGTTCATAAAACACGCTGATAAGTTTGCCCTACATTCAGTTTTTGTAGTAATCAACCTCTTTGATTACTTGCGACCAATTATTTGTTCGGGGAGACCCACATTTATCGCAATAATAGCATCAATGACTCAATGAGGAGTTAAACGTAACAAAGTGCACCATCATGTTGAGTTTGTCAGGAGTCGGGAAAATTGCAAACTTTTCTTAGATTTTTGCAAGTTTACAAGGGCGCCGAGCGAAGATAATAACTCAATAAAATCATCAACAATGAACATGTTCACTTCACTGTGCACTCACACACGAAACGGTACAGTAGTTTAGCAAATTTTATGCCGAATTATATTGTCTTAAAAAATAAATGTGTGCATTCATCCACGTAACACACCAATTTTCATCCTTTTTTTGTCAATCCACTTCTCAATATTCAATAAAATGACAGATATGTACAAACTATGTATAAATATTGATTGCGTATATTTTACAAAAGGATGCGTCCCGAAACATCTTCAAATGATTATCTTGCTTCCCTTTCATCATTCAGATAATAATTGTCACGCACCTGCATGAATCGCAACTTTGAGTTTTGATCGATAGCCCCTTCTTTCTTTACAACCATATTATTTTCAAAACCCAAACGTTTATAATTGGCCTTTTCATCGTACAGTTTAACTGGTCGTTTCGTCACTCGCTCACAACAACAGCAAAGATTTATGGTAATGTGAGTTTGAAAGAGGTGAGTGAAGGAAGATGTGTTTTTGTAGTGTTATTGCAATTGCAAGCCGATTACTGTTTCTATTTCTAAACTAATCAGGTCAATAAGCAAAGAAAACTGCTACAAAAAAATTCATCGTTTATCATCTCACAATCTTTTCTTCCTTTTTCTCAAAAGTTTCTACTATTTAGTAGCAGCAGCAACAAGACTTTTCGGCATAAATTCGAGGGATTCGAGATATACAATATCCACATGGTAGATTAGTATATTTAGAAATGCAGAGATTCTGCAAATAGGTATATTCACATTATGATAAAAAACAAAGACGTCCTCTCATCTTCCTGAAACATTGCGCACACAGCAAAAAAATATATATGCATGTATGCACGGCAGAGTGCATTTTAAAACAAAAAAAAATAGCTCATCTCAAAAAGACGCACAAATATCCATATTAGTAGCTAGGTACGCACACACGCTAAATATTTAGGTAGGTGGTTTTGGGTACTACTACTACTTTAGTAAACACTGTTTTTCTTCTTCTTGCGTGTGTGCCTATCAAAAAGATATTCCTTTTGTTTATCAAACAAAACTGAAAGTTAAAAAAAATTAATCATCTAAACGCTACTGTTAAAGTGTTTATCTTTAACTTTTTAGTCTAGGAGTACTTTGTTTGGTAAAGTGGAAAACAAGAATGCTACAACATTGAACATAGAAAATACACACAGATATTGTTGTAAAAATGCATTTCACTACATCGCACTGATTGTGAATGTTTCATAACAAAAAATAGTATTCAAATAGAAAAACATATGCCTAAATACTATTTGTACAAAGGAATCTTTGAAAAAGCTCACAGATAACAAAAAAATAGAGTGCACTAAGGAGTTAAACCAAAATGGTATACCCATTTTTATACTTGCACCAAGAATAAGAATGCACCTATGACTGGGATTATTGTGTTGTAAATGTAAAAAAATGCATCTTCGCCAGTGTAGAAATCTTAATAATAAATGTATCATCCCAATGCACACACATTTTGAAGCAGAAGAGTGAAAAGTAATTCATCACGGTTGAGTGCCAATCTGGGTGGACAATGAGAGTGAAAACTTTAACAGCTTTGCTTCAATTTACTAAAACAGCAAATAATCAATAAGATAAGAGCCCATATAGTTTAACATGCAGATTTGCCAAAATAACTTGTAGTTGTGCTGCTCATTGAAGTATAAGTCGCACTTTTGCACATTGCGAATTCCATATATGAAACAAAGGGCATTATTTGTTTATCTGTGGAAATGAATATATATCCCATAAATAATGTAAGTGCACAGGTTTTTGAATGAGAACAACAATGTCTCCCTTTCCATTATTCAGATATTTTTTATTTTGAAACGGTTAAACGGAAAAACCACACACTTAAATGACAAATTCCTTTCATTTTTTTGTAAATGAAGTTCTGGGATTATGTATTTCATTCATAATTGAACCTCTCTCCACAATTAGGACCATTATCGGGGATGCTGATCATGATCATTTAAATCCTATAATATCCTTATCTTTTGCGATTCATCACATTATAACGAATATTGTAAAAAAATATATTCGATTACAAGGTTATTTCTTGAACAATAATGACACTAATGACACTCGACTAATTATTTTTATCCTGTGGTCTTGGATTTCACATCCCATTCCTGACTACAATGTCAAATAATAATTTGTTATCAAACCATCATCATCATCCTCATTGTTTACATTAACCTAGTAATTAATATTTTTTGCATTAATGTCCACCAATGTGTAGTTCCCTGTGAAGTGAAAGAGAATTTTTTTCTTTGAAGATTTGGCATTTTACTACTTTAGGAACAGTCCAGCAAAGATCCTCTTACCCTTTGCACTGTTTATAATGTCGTTTTGTATACAGTTACACTTTTATCAAAGTGTATAAAATGAAGATCGAAAATATGTAGTTTTTGTCATATTTTGATAAGTTGAAGTGCAACTCATGACAATGCGATTAATTACTTATTATTATACCTATCGATTATTATCAGCTAATATAATAATAGAAAATAATTTGCAAGCTTATCATAGAAAATAATTCTCACTGTCACTCAGACCATCAGTCATTTTTGTATCTGAAGAAAGTAGCAAGTTTATATAAAAAAATCTTACAGTATATCTGACAATGAACTTCCATTTGGGATTAGCTAATTTTTCTTAGATCACACAGAGACTAAAAGTCATAAAAATAGGTATACATTGGTACTTGCCATGTAAATTGTGGAAAACTATAATAATTATCTTCATTCACTTGAGTGAGTATAAAACTGACCTTTAAAGGAACATGCACATATAATTCATCAAAAATATAATTCCTTATAGGATTGCAATTACGCACATAATTTGTATATATACATTACACATCCAACATATAACGAAGTTCTATAATTTAGGCAGCATTTACATGAGAGATACGCATGTGTTATTATTACCATTTACCATCGTAAATCATCTTGAAAGATTACTTGTGTAGATTTTGCGTAAGCCACTGTAAAATTTAAAAAAAAGATGGGGAGGTGTGTTCGTAGAGTAACTTTACAAGCGAATTTAATTAGGTATGTATATTGCAAAAAAAAATTGTAATTTCACTAATTTAGCAGACAACAATCTCCACAAAACTAACTAATGTTTCAATAGGTAAAAAACCAAAATAATAATAACTTATTCATTGATGATACCTACATACTACTCATAAATAAGGGAGACGTACTGCACATGGAACTAATAAAAGGAATCTTCTGTAAATTTAAGTACCTACATATTATGCACACATTTTATTGTGTTTACCTCAAGTTTAATAGATGAATACAATAATAATAATAAATAATATTCTTATTGTGAGTCAAGTCTGAAAAAAATCAAAGTCTAGAAGGCATAATAATAACACACACATGCATACATACATGAACACATGCTCTTAAATATAATCCCTAATTATTATTGTTCATACTTTCAGCAACACACATTATTATACACACACAGAAAGAAGACGACATATAAAAATGATTACTGTAATTATTAATGAGTAAAAAAATGGCATGGACTTAACGGTGAGAACCTTAGCGAGTCACTTTCATAAGGGAAATTGTCTAATTTCTTTCACACGACAAGATGAAACAAACTAAAGAAAGACACTGAGTGGACAGGAATAGCCCTTTTATTATTATTATTATTATTATTATTATTATTATTAATACCGAGAGGTGCGACTAGGTTGCTATTTCTACTACTACTTGTAAGCTAACATTTGTGCTGCTGCTGATGTGATAAATGTCTTTGGCCATCATCGTCTTTGTTTATTTTTGCTTTGCTTTTTTGCACTCTAGGATTATATGTGCAAATAATGTACACATGCATAAAACAATATTGTCCTGTACTACGAAGCTTAAGTTTATAATAAAAAAAGGGACAAAACAGAGCCCTTAACTGCGTTGCAAAGTGCAAAAAGACAATAATTGGCTGGTTGTAGGTGAGCTCTGAGCTGCGCCAAATTAAAAATTCTATATATATATACGTAGGTATGCACTTTCTCACTTTCATTGCCGATCCCTACTTTGTACTTGTGTATTTTTACATTTTTATATACCTATGTAAAACTCCTTCATAAGACATAATAATTAGGCACGAGACGGTTAGAAATAATAATAGATAAAGTGCAAAAAGACAATAATTGGCTGGTTGTAGGTGAGCTATGAGCTGCGCCAAATTAAAAATTCTATATAGGTATATAGGTAGGTATGCACTTTCTCACTTTCATTGCCGATCCCTACTTTGTACTTGTTTATTTTTACATTTTTATATACCTATGTAAAACTCCTACACAAGACATAATAATTAGGCACGAGACGGTTAGAAATAATAATAGATTATAATGCCGTGTAAGAATCATATTTTTTTCGAATGTTTCTATCAATTTAAGTAGGTACTTTTGGTTGGATACACCGTAGTTTACTAAAAGCTCCACTAGTCCTCTGTGTGAAGAAGGGCTATGAAATGAAAACAATAGGTTGAACGTGGGTAAATGAGAATTCAGTGAGATTTTTGTGGTAAAACCACAAAATTGTCATTTATGTACTTTCAAGTGAAAAAAAATCCATTTACAGCGTTATCTTGTCTGTTATACATTTTTTTAACAAAATTTCATATCGTTTAAATGCATCATAGAAAGGCTGGGGACGTAATATATGCGGTTGTTGTTTTTTTGTAATATGTTTTTTAAAAGAAAATTGTTTATTGTAATTTTTGCCACATGTTTGTGGTTTTATGACTATCTTCTTACCGGAGGAGATGAAAATTATGATAAATGTTCCAAATTATGCTCGGTGTTTATTGAAGCATTTTTTTGAACTTGGCAATTTCTTCTATTGTTTTTTAAACAGGTACCTTTGTTGTATGTGCAAATTCTCGGTTTCAGAACAATACGTGGACTCATCTCAGCACTCGTTTAAACTTTTTTACTGATAAACATCACATAAATTAAAATATACACATTTATCTAGTTTATACTTTGAAAATGTGTCATTTTTATCTACTGGTTTTTTCACGAAAGCAAATTTTCCTGTATTTACTTCCTTGTCTACCTTGTCCTGACATTTGTTACTGACTTTAGGATTTTAGAAAGATAGTAAACTTATTATTGCATACTTGCATGTACGAATACAAAGGAGTACTCCGTGTCCTGAGGAGAATTTAATCTTATCAGTTGGTCGCACGTAATAATGCAAATACCTATGCGTACACCTACGCTTCTAGTAGATACACAACTCAATAAAACATTTGAAAATGGCATGTGTTGTGGCGATCCAATGCGATAACGATAATACGAAGTTCGTATTACGAACTAGCTTATTTTTTAAATCCTATTTTAATGGGTACATACAAGACTTTTCCAACGCAAGGTAATCAAGTGCGTAACGACTTGTAACGTGACAAGTAGAAAAGAAGCTACAGAAGATACTGGGTTATACCAAGAATTTTTAAATCCTCAAATTCAATTATGGTGAATCTATCTATTATCCGGCGTAGGAAATAATTATGAGTAAAAACTTTTATCTAAAAAAATATATTGCTTATACACGGGCATCATGCGTGCACACCCCTCATCTTGTAATTAAGCGTGTGTCATCCTCCTTTAATTTATCATTTATCATTCAGCCTCAGGTAAATACATGTAAGTACATCTGCCTATGTCATCGTAGTATACATGATGACGCCCTTACATAAACGGAATTTTTTACCAACTACCGGCTGGCGTATTGATAAAACGATTAGATAATACACTCTATCAAGTAATCAAATGGCAGGGAACATTTCATTGTAAAAACATAATAAAGCAATAAAGCGTTGTTGTTAAAAACTAAAGAAAAATAGCAACAACAAACAGGAATTGTTATTTTGAAAAGGTGACGTCCCTTAGGTAGGGTTAGTGAATGACAATATAATAGAAACACACATCAACGTAATAGTAAAACACGTAATAGTAAGATACGCTCTGGGTTTTAGTTACACTCGGTCAACCCATTAATTTTAATTTTGAATGAGTTTTTTGCACGCACGTTATATCATTTTAGAATTAGAATATTTTAGAATGCGACAAGCCAGCCAAATGACGCTACCTAGAATACTATTGTATTTCCGTTTGAAAGCGGAATAAATGCTAATATGATGATTTATCGGAAGAGTTGTCGAATCTTATAACGCCATATATAATAGATAGATTCACCATAATTGAATTTGAGGATTTAAAAATTCTTGGTATAACCCAGTATCTTCTGTAGCTTCTTTTCTACTTGTCACGTTACAAGT
>JAITYZ010000438.1:0-21735 GCA_027744595.1 Paronellides praefectus | reverse complement strand
CAAATACATTAAACATTGAAAGTTACATAAAGTCATTTGATGTAAGGAGGAGAAAAAAAATTAAATTAAATTGCATTTTAAATAAGTTTGACAGTGACAGTAACGGGAGCTTTTAAACATTTAATATATTTGGTTTGTCTCAAAACGTCTCAGTTGTCATTTGACGTGTTTACGACGTAAACTCATTCCGAGAAGGTGAAAATACCTATCTGCATACATTATACATTAAGAAGTGTGCTGTGACTTTACTTTTTTACTGCTGCTATGAGTGCTATGCCGGGACAAAGAAATAAAATGAATGACATAATGCAAATTAGTTGCATGAAATACTCTAATATAAAAGCTTGTACATCACAAAAAAGATTTTGAGCAAAAGGTAACCAGAGGTATCCTCTCATAGTCATCATCATCATCATCATCAACATTGAACGCAATAACTTTCAAGATTACTTTTTACTTTTGTCTGTCCGTAAAAGAGTCTTTTTATCTCTCTTCTTGTCTGGCTCATATTAGCCGAGCCGGTCAGGGTGGAGGGCATTTAAAATGCTTTAGTTCATCAGCACAGTAAAATAGACGAACAAAGAGGTACACTGCTCGTACTTCTCTCGCTCATATCAAACAGTTTAAAAAAAGCCAAAGAGAAGAAGAAGAAGTTTCAGTATAGTTTTTTTTACAGACGCCTCATTTCCTTGGGTGGGGTACATTTTCCATAAATTAGCATATTATCATATAGGTTGTAGGTATACTGTGCGTAAGCTAATGCGTTGAGATGAGTGCTGCTGCATATTGTAGTATTGTAACAAATAAGACAATAATGAAGGCATTCTTTAATCTTATAAAAAAGCACACAAAAAAATAAATAAATGCATTCAACTAAACAAGTAGTGCAATTGTCATGATGCTCTGCACATAATAAAGAGAGCGATTGTGGCATGTCGGAAAAGTAGTTGGAGATGGAGACGTCGTCGGCTGGGAACACACGCACAAAACAATAAATAGGTATTTCAAAGTCAACTTGTTCAACTTCAACTTTCATGTTTTTTAAGTGATTGTAGCATGTCGGAAAAGTAGTTGGAGATGGAGACGTCGTCGGCTGGGAACACACGCACAAAACAATAAATAGGTATTTCAAAGTCAACTTGTTCAACTTCAACTTTCATGTTTTCTAAGTAGTGAGCTTTTCATTACCCCCATTTTCATTAACAACATGCTTCAATTGTAAATATCCAAAAACAGCATAGTATTTTTATTAGTTTTCTACCATACAACAATATATTAGACTAGACAGTTAAGGAAGATATGAAGATGTAATAATGATGATGATGATTATGCATCTTCCTTTTTTCTGCTTTTAAACATATTTTTAATCTACTCGAATGTACTCTGTGAAGTTGGTGGTATATTGTTGACCATTGCTTGTGGTGTAGAAAATATGAGGAATGAGCATCTGGTCAAAAATGCCAGCGACCTCCAACCCAACAAACAACAAGAAGCGTAAAAAAGTCATGAGGTTAAATTATTTAATTTAAATAGAAGAAAGTCTGTCTTTTGGATTCTCTTTTGCATTACCATACTTTGCGCTAAAAAACTATGCAATCTGTGTTGATCCAAGGTTAAAACACAACAAGAAAAATAAATAATTAACGTGCAAAATATTTAAATATTTAGTCATATTTTTAGTCGTTTATATTTCAGCAAGATTTCAAAAACATGCAAGCAACATTTTTTTACATTTTATATTCTGGGTAACCAGAATAATTTGTCGTCTATTTTGAAATAGTTTAAAATACGCATTATAATATATACCTACACATATACAAATATTTCTGGTTTCGAGGAACGCGTATGGAGCTTTCATGTCTTTTTTCCTTTTATACAATAATGCATGCATATAAATAGATAGACATCATAAAATTAAAGTAATCAATACAATATGGTATACAGTAGGCAGGCGAAATATTTATCAATGAATAATATTAATAAAGAGCTTGGATATCGAATTCATTATACATCAATGATTAGAAAAGTATTAAATTTTCGTCCGTTTCTAGTTTTCTTGTAGGCATATTGATTCTTCCTTGCTATCAATTTCCATTTTTATTTGAATTGATATATTTTGGTTTTTCCCTTTTATTGCATTTTATTACGTACAAACATATAAAACATACATTCAAACATACACGAACATGATGAAACAAGGCAAAAACATGAAATCATAATAATAAAACATGCATTCCTCTTTTATCATTATCATCATTATCGCCTTTCAATTTTTTTTCTAAATCAACTTTGAATAAAACAAATGCTAATGGATTTCGACATAAAAACGACAAAAAAAATCAAAACATCTCCATGCATGTCTGCATTGATCCATCCATCCATTCACGCAAGCATTTTAATGGCATCCTAATGACTTTCCGAATTTTAATCCTTTCACAAAAAGACGTCCCTTAAACCTCAACTTATGAAATGAAAATTGAAAGTGCAGCAATAATGATGAGGATTGTGAAAAATAGATGCACTTGATTGAGCAAGCTAATGGAATTCATAAAAACGTCAAAATATGTACGTACAACTACAAGTTTAATATAATAAATTTGGGGGAAAATGTAATACGGATAAGGGATTTTAGTTAATATGATGATAGGTTTTAGTGGCGTGTGTAATGTCAATGATATGACAAGTCTACTATTAAATAGACCTCTATTTCAATTTGCTGACGAAATTGAAAACCTTTTTTTTTTCCGTAAAGTCAATCTTATTCAGTATAAAGTTGATTTGGTTTTGCTTCGGTCAGTGTATATATAAATGTATATGTCAATTCAGATCTCTAAAAACACTTTCAATTTCACCAAATTAATTCAGAATACACACATACGTGTACGCACGCAGTACGCACAATACACTATAGGCTTGTTACACAAATAAAAATTTACGCACACAGTCGCCTTCAATCTTATCAGTATATCACACCAAATATTAATGAATATATCACCTTCTATCCTCACGAGAATCATGCAGAGTTGGTGCGTTACTTTTCTTTTAAGCATTGAATACAAACTACTCCAGACAGTCCAGATTCACCAAATATTAATGAATATATCACCTTCTATCCTCACGAGAATCATGCAGAGTTGGTGCGTTACTTTTCTTTTAAGCATTGAATACAAACTACTCCAGATAGTCCAGATTATTCAATCTGTCTGGCCGCTGTCTATACATGTTACTATAACAGATTAAGTAACAAACACTATATAAAAAATCCCCAGTTTTTCATTTCCTTCCATTCAAAATGTGCAAAGCTCTACGCATACCTACCCAAATTACTTTTGTCCAGATTTTTTTATTTTCTTGGATTGCAACAGAGGAGTTCATCAATCTTAACTGATCTATACGCTCTCATTTTTTTATCACAACAAAAATTACTTTGTACACTCTCGCACGCACGCATACTTATCAAAAGGGCTCTGAAACGCTATTTACAAAAGTGGCAAGTTCTTCCAAATTTAAACTTTCATTTAACCAGCCACGATGGATATGAGTCATGTAGACATGTACGGATGGATGAACAGAAAATCACTACAAAAGCAATAAAACTCTATGAACTGCAGTAAATACGTAGCTGATAGGTAGCAAATGCGTAAAAAAATTAAAATTCAGAGCAAAATTTCATTTGATAATGCAGATATATCATCTTTTATTAACACATGTGTATCCACACTTGAATTATAAGTTACCATTATCAGTAAATCCAAGTTATTCGCAATAAGATATAGTTTTATTAGATTATTCATGATATACCTATGTTAATACAGTTTTCTTGAGAAAATGAACCAGAGGGCGGTAATGTGGAAAAGAGATCAAAATTGATAAATAGTAATCCATCAGTATAAACTTTCATAGATAGGATTTCGAGAGAGCTCAACCTTGACCAGATATTTAGGTTGCACTTGTTTCGTGTCGTAGACTATGAACTCATTTTGAAACACCATACGTGATCCAGTGCGAGGTATTTGCACCGTAGGTCCGAGTGGCCAAGTGCAACCATCAATTTTCATGTTCCATCCCTCGTCCGGCACGTTATATCCACAACCTAGGACGCTATCGCAATCAACCAGACCTCTACCTTGAACATGGTGTTTTGGCGCCTTCGTAAGACCGACCATTAATCTGTTGGCCTTGTACACCTCACCCAGTAAGACATCACAGAGTAGCAGATGAGCGGTTCCTTGGCGGTAGGAGCCATTGTCAGTGTAGAACACGCTATTTGAGATCCTGTCAGCAAAGTATATTCCTTTCCCAAACCATCCCGGGTGCACTGGGAGTCTTAGACCATTTTCCAGAATGGAAGATATCACCTTTTGCTTAGTTCCATGCCATAGCATCTTCCTCAGTTTCCCAGCTACGTTGGGATCATCGGAAAAGGTGACTGCAGGCCCGTCGTCATCTTGTAGTGCGTCTGCCTTGGGAATGATGCGGATAATGGAGAGAATCTTAATCCCAGGTCCAGTATCTTGACTACGAGCAACGTAATCGTAAATATTACTGAAATCAATGTCATCGGGCTGAAGGGCCCAGGCAAGGATTTTTCCTTTTTCTAAGAAACCTCTGGTCATTCTCAACTCTTTCAAAATGCTCAAAGCGACAACGTCGTCAATTATTGTTGGTCTGATTCGCTTTCGTTTCATAATATTCAATGCCGTAGCCTGATTCTTTCTGCGTTTTCTATTTTTGGCAGAAGTTGTAGTTGTAGGATATTGTTGTAGCTGGTTTCCTCCAGTAGTAGTAACTGGTAGAGCGACAGCAATGCCACTAGGTAGTGACAACGTCTGCATTGGATTGTTGACTACAGGCGCCTGAGAGGTGGTAGGAGCAGTGGTCACAGGAGGAGTAGTGGTGGTAGGAATAATAATAGGAGGAGCATTGGTCACAGGAGGAGTAGTCACTCGGTTTGAAAAAATCCCTGATAATAGTGACCACGGTGCCCACTTAGTAGCTGTTTTGGGTGTGGTAGCGGCAATGTTTGGAGCCTGAGCGTTTACTTCAGGAGTAGACGTTTGAGTATTTGGACTTGCCGCAGCAACAGTTGGCTGACCAAGTGACGCATCAGGGGTAGTTGCTAGGTTTGGAGATGAAGCAGCGGCACCTTCAGCATCAATGGCTGGTACTCCAGTTTCGGTGGAAGTTTCTTGGCTGCCATTATTCTCGTTTGAAACTTGCACTGAGAAGAAGCATAATATGTTGCTGTCACTTGTAGTCAATCAAATAATTGTTGGTTGTTTTGGGTGTACAACTAGTACAAGAAACGAAAACCTTACCCGGATCAGTTGAAGCCTGGGGTGAGGTAGGAGCCTTTGGGTTCAGTGCATTTTGGGGCTGCTCAGTAGCGCTGGCATCCCCAGCATCACCAGTAGTGTGTGAAGCCTCTCCAGGAAAAGTTGCAGTAGCTGTGGTCTCACCAGCGTCACCTGAAGTTTTAGAGGGTTCTGACGAATCAGTGGCAGTAGGGTCGGTACTACTTTGAGAAGGAGGGTTTGTTGATGCAGGTACAATCTGCATTTTGTTAATTATTCAAAAGCGCTAATCACACAGGTTGTAAACGGATAATTTTCAGTTTTATACACACAAAATTAAACAGTAAATTGACTCAAAAAAGCTATTTATGTTTTGCTTTTACTCGCAATTATTTAATCATTAGTATAAGTAGTGTCAAAATGTCCATAGCAATCTAGTGCGGTGACAGCATCTTTTGTGCATCAGCAGACGAGCTTGTCAATATGCTGTGGACACGTTTATTATGTCATGACGGTGGGGTGCACTCCAACCAAATTAACTACATGATGAAATAGCAATAATAAAGCTGTAAGGATTAAGGACTGCAGTAAATACGAAGACGATATTCGTAAAATATATAAGAAAAAAATTCAAATGTAGGCAGGGGATTGAAAATCAATAGGATTGTGAGTTTTGACCTAAGGTTATCTGTTTGCCAAATGAATACATTTGAATAAACCGTTTGGAAGATATATCGTGTTGAAAGCGGACGAACAACCTTAGCCAATTCAATACTATTACATCAGTCACGTAATAAATAGCTGAACAATTTTTGCTGCTTAAAAAATACTCCAATTTTCTTTCTGGACAAAGCAAAACCTTATCGCTATCTCATTACAGAAAAATTAAAGCACGCACATAAGCCCATTCTAGTTGTAAATGCCCTAGCTTATACTCCCTTGCATACATATAAACATCCGAGTAATTAACCTGTTTGACCTTAAGGTAATGTATTTCGACTTGGCTTCAACCCTTCAATTTTGTTCACTGTCTCCCGTCTGCTAGTCTGGCCTGACACGCTTTTTCTCCAAATAACTTTCACGCTTGCTTCGAGAAGACTTGTAAAAATCATGAAGACATGAATACTTACTTATATGAGCAGTGGTAATGTTTTAAGAAAGGGTTGTTGTTGTTATTTTGAAAATTACAGGAGGAAATGAGTTGCGAGTTATGAATGGCGTGGACGGACGGTCAGATTAAGCTCATCTTACAATAAAAAATGTCTCATTGCACAGCAGTCCTTCTTAATCAAATACATAACCGTTTACATAAGACCATGCGTTACTCCAGAAACTTACGATATTTTCAGGAAAATGAAGAAAAAACTGTTTAATTGTAAAAGTTTGAGTATATTGCGACGTGATGATAAACCCGTTCCTTCTCTGGTCATCCATCCGAGAAGCCGAAGACAAGAGAAGGAGAGGGCTAGGCGAGCCAAAGTACTTTGTAAGTCGAACCGAAAGTGTGTATCGGTAGAGTGCTCCCAACAACACCCAAAGAATATCACACCAAATACCCATGCGCCACAAGAAGGGTGCCTTATTAAAATACAGATTTCAGTATGGAATCGTAACACCTTCTCTTCGTCTCCTCTTCCCAGCCCCCTCTCTCCTTCACACCGCGGCAATTGATGCTGATGAAGAAGAGTAAAGTCTCCTACCCTATCATTTTTCTCGTAAACAAAATGTCAGCCCTTTAATTTGTGTATCGCACGACGCCACGGTCAACTCAAAAGTTTATTTATTTTTTCTGGCAAGCAGCCTGTAAAGGGGCTTCCCGTTATAATTATTATGAATAACTAATAGTACGACACAAACAGATAGCTTGTCTAGTCGTCGTGATTTGTTTTGTAGCTCATTTACTATTTATTTATTTATTCAAAACGAAAGGAAATTCTTCATCGAACAAAGTGGTGGTGGTACGGTACAAGAACAATATGAAAATACGTTTTACCCTTTTCCATCATCATCACGACTTGTCTTAATGCTGTTATCTTGCAAAGAAAAGTAAATGATGAGGCTGTGATGATGATGATGATGATTAGTTTTGTCTAATAATTTTGCTGAGTGAGCTGATCCCGAGTTGTTTATCCTTCTACAGTAAAAAGGTGCAATTTTCTCGCTCTTCTTGCACAGTTCCCATTTCTACACGCATTTGGATTGATGGATTAGGGAATTTGGGAGTAAATTGCAGAGTTGAGTGTTGTAATAAACTAATACGCTGTCTTTTATTTGATAAACGTAAACTGGCAGATATGTGCATATAAAATAACTGATCAATACAAGTGTGCATCAGTTCAACGCCATATAACTATTTGTTTGATGTATTGAGTATCGAATTTTAGACATAGGTCCGGTGCTGCTTTTCCCAAAGGTTAATGTTGAAAGATAGGTAACGTAGTCCACAAATCTTTATGCCTTTCTCATCAACCATCATAATATACCTAGTGTGAGTTGTATAAGATTGTGAATATTTTTCCGATGATGTGATGATGAAGACGACCATGAGGATGTTGGATGATGATATGGACAAAAAGAAGTCTGCGAGGAAAAGTAACCAGCAGCGATCCAACCTCAGTTCACTCGGTAATTTTGTTCTTTTCCTTGGCTGCATTTTAAGTCAACTCCCATTCCAGTCCATATTTGGACACAAGAGCAAGAGATAGAGAAAGAGGAACTCTAGAAAAGATATAGTCAGCCTCGCCAGCGGAACTGACTTTACTGACTGACTGAACAGTTTTTCCTTGATTTCATTACGCAGAGAAGAGGATATATAGGTATTTTACAATTTGCGTGGATATCTTCTTATGGATGAGCATTGTGTACAACAAAAGCACTAATACGGCTTACGAGAAATTAAAGAATAAAATAGTTTATTTGACGAGCTTAGCTGATCTGAGTTGTTGGCTGTGAAGTCTATTTCCTTCATCATCGCCATAATTTGTTACATTCCTCCTCAAGAAATACTTTTTAAACTTGTTTTAAACTTTATTCTTTTTCAACTTTTTCTCTCTGACCACAGAAAAAAGTTTGGGAATGATAATAAAAATTCCAAAATATTCTTACAAAAAAATGTATTTATTTTGAGTACCAAGTCAAGGACTTGCACAGTAATAGGCAATATTGCATTATGCCGATATGTACAGTCATAAAAATCAGTTAAAAGGAAAGCACGCTAATAAAATAGACAATGATCGGATGTTATATACATTATTAGCTGGGTACGTACATATACGGCAAACGGCAAGGCCAAATAATATAACCTTTACATGACAAATGCTATACTTCGTTGAATAGCAGAAATACATTTTTTTGCTCCAGTTGGGTGGTCCGCCACGATACCATAAATATAAGTGGTGTAGTGTTATTATTACTTTTGTATGCTGTTTGGTTCTCTCACTGCAAAGTATAAAAAGTTCAGACATTCATTTTATTTTATTTTATTTTGAGTGAAAGAGAGGCCCAGATAATATTTTGATCAGAAGAGAGCGCACCAAAAACGCACCACTTTTTTAAAACGCCTTTTGCATTTCCCTTTTTTTATTTTTGGAGTTTGAAAAATTCAAAATGGAAACATTAAATTAAAGTTGATCATTAACATAATCATATCTTCCTCTCTCTCTGTCTCTTTCGTAAAAGATAGATAAACAGTCTCTAAAACAAAATACACACACACCCGACCACTCCACATTTAAAATGATAAAAGGAGGTCACCATCCATCCAAAAAGAGAAGAAAAAACAATATAGAGTTTTTATTGTCTACTAGCCCAGTTCACAAGACCAAAAGCAAAAAAAATGAACTTGAGAAAAAATATAAAGATTGCATCGGCATCACCACCACCACTGCTGCTGATCATGTTCTGATCGCCGGGGTTTCTTATAAAAAATCAAGTGTATATATAAATATGAACATATATAAATATATATGTAATTTATACAATCCAGCGTTAATCTTCTTTTTTTTGTTCGGACAAAAAATGTATTCAATAATATCCATCCATTTATTATACTTTTTTCTTTATTGTTTTCATTCAGAGCGTCAGAGTCGGATGGGAAATATAAATGGATGCATTCCTTCGCTTAATATTATCCAGTCAATATTTACAAATTATGTTCCATTTTCTTCAGAGAGAGAGGCTTATTCTCAGACTTTTTTCTCAGATTTTCTTGAGATACACAAATTTTCTTGTTAATGCTCTTCTGACATGCATATTATCATGCCATACCCATCTGATCTACATTTAGCCCTCTCTCTATACTCTCTACACACTGCATACACAGGTCCTATTCCTATATCCATGATTTTATCATAATTTCCTTTCATTTTCTCTCTTCTTTCCTTCTTCAGCCTTTTCTTCGTAAGAGAATTGCTGTATATATAATATATATCCAGTATATTATAATAACTTTTCCAAATAACTACATTATTTTTTCTTTTGTTGTTTGCGTTAATTGTGAGTAGAAAATTCATTATTCATATTTTTTATACTTTTTTTGATACTTTACGAGCGAGAAGCAGAGTAAAAAAGGCAATAAGGTTTGCTACAACAGCAACAACGGCAAAAGCGTTTTTTCAAGTAAAATATTTTCCTTTTTGGTTGGTTATACCAAAAAGTTTTAACAAAGCATTTTGTAATTTGTACAAAATATATATTTTATTTTTCCTCTTTCCTAATTTTCCCTTTTCCGTCAGTTCCTCATTTTCTCCATACATAACATCCTGAATAAACAGTGCTACCACTGCTCATATACATCATAATAAATATAGTAATAAATTAATCTGTGTGACATACAATCCCAATAACGTATGCCAACCCAACTACCTGCTACGACCTTAAAAATTACCACAACATTCCATCCATCATTCTAATTTGCATTACGAATCTCATTTCTCCAGTTTGCTTGCCAGTTGTACAGTAATAATAAAAAAAATATGTGTAGTTTTGTAGTAACTTGGCCAGCTTTTATGATTATTATACTATTTACGGTAGTTTTTGGGGCATATGCCTTGCCTATCTATCTATCTTGCTTGGCCTGGACCTGGTCTTGTGATTCTCAATGACCATCTTTGGAAAATTGATGATGGTAATGACCAGACCCGCGAGAGTATCTAAAACCTTTTAATGTTTTTTCTTCTTCTTCCTCTTCTTCTTCTCTGCTTCTTCTTCTTCTTCGTCTTGTTGTTGTTGGAAGTGGGCTCATAATACACAGCTGGTTTTCTGGATGATTCATTGGCAAATCAAAAATGTTGTTTTGGGAATAAAGAAGCTTATAATAAATGTAATAATGCTAATTCCCCCTCAGCAGGGGCATGAAATGATGATCATGAAGATCATGATGACTGAAATGAAATGTAATGGGAAATGATATCAACCAAAAAATAAAGTAAGTAATTTTGACCACCCATTTATAAATACCCCATTATCATCATCATCATCGTTATCATCATTGCTTGTATCCACGCAAAAATACATTCATTCCTCCAACTCTCTCTCTCCTCCTTCATTTTCATCTTTAAACTTTTTTTTTCATCCAAGTTTAGTTACAAGATCAGAAAAGGAAATCAAAGGAGCAAAGGAAAGTGTGAGGGAGAGAGAGAGAGACAGATGAAGAATTTCAAACTTTGGCAAATCAAAAATGTTGTTTTGGGAATAAAGAAGCTTATAATAAATGTAATAATGCTAATTCCCCCTCAGCAGGGGCATGAAATGGTGATCATGAATATCATGATGACTGAAATGAAATGTAATGGGAAATGATATCAACCAAAAAGTAAAGTAAGTAATTTTGACCACCCATTTATAAATACCCCATCATAATCATCATCATCGTTATCATCATTGCTTGTATCCACGCAAAAATGCATTCATTCCTCCAACTGCTCTCTCCTTCTTCATTTTCATCTTTAAATTTTTTTTCATCCAAGTTTAGTTACAAGATCAGAAAAGGAAATCAAAGGAGCAAAGGAAAGTGTGAGGGAGAGAGAGAGACAGATGAAGAATTTCAAACAAGGAGCAGCAGCAAAGAATAAAAAGTGTTAAATCCAAAGAGAAAGATGATGATGATGAGATGTGTTTCATTAGCTGTAAATTTCGCTTCATCAGATCAGCTTCCTGAATTTGGCTACACACGCATTAATAATAAAAAAAGTTTTTTTTTGAATTGAGAGGAGGATGATGATGAGGATGGGAGTTTTTAGTTTTTGAACCAGGAACTTTATGTTCGACCCAAACAAAAAAACCGCAGCTAAAATGGAAGTAAAAAAAAAGAACAGAAGCAACTGCTGCTACTACCACTTTTTGTTGTTGCACAATAATAGCTTAGGTTATATGTCTAAAATATATATTCCATTCCATCTTCCTCCTACACACCCTTCACCACCACTTTCTGCCGACCCATCCATACTTGCATTGCACACTTTTCATCTTCACTTCTCTGGAGGCATCCATTCTCTTCCACACTCTACGCAATCAAGTAATCAAGATNATTCTCTTCCACACTCTACGCAATCAAGTAATCAAGATGGAACATGGGAATTAGTAGCAGCAACAGCAGCACTAGAGCAAAACTTTTTATTTTTGTAAAAAAAAACTTTTCCCTTTTGTTACCTTTACCAAAGCACCATCCTCTTCATCATCATCACTATCACCATCATCACTTGATATTATGATTGTTTTGCATACCAAAATGCCAGCCAAGCAGCAGAAGCAACATTGCATTGTGGTCGTCGTTCCCTCTTTTGCTGCTTTTTGCTTCCTCCACGGTTGAGTCATTTTATTTTCTTCGAACAGCACACACGCATATTTTTCTCGTCAATAATATTGAAACCCTAATGACTCCTCTCCTTTTTGGGAAGGGAAATTAACGAAAAAGCCATCGCCCTGCTTGCTCTTCTCTCCGTTGCCATCCATCTATAAACACAACCTTTTAAAATCTAGTCCTTTAAGCCATGCATTCTTCCTTCTTCTTCTTCTTCGCCTGAAATATGGTAATGCCTTTCAGCAGTAGACCTGAACAATTGCAATGTTGTTGTTGTTGTTTGGTAGCAAATGTGCCCACAAGCCCAACTAATAAATATTTTTTTTCAAACATCTTCCTAATCTTTTATGCCCTGAAAATGTGTTGAGAGAAGATGCCTTCTCTCCTGCATTGCATGCATCTATCTCTTTTGCTCCACTGCTTGATATTCTACTTGCTCCGCTGATGCGTATTTCACATTGACAGCAATTGACTGACACCATCAAAAACCATCAAAAAACCAAAATACTTAATTTCCCAACAGCCATACGCACAAGGCAGTAAACTAGTGTATCCCCACATAATAATCATCACTCCTTCAAGGTATTAAAATGGACTCGGGTTGTAGGTTGATATGCCATGCCAAATGGCTAATAAATTGGTTTGCTCGATGATGGTGGTACATTTTAGGATATATTTTTTTTTTCTGGTGCACAATAAAAAATAAAATCTTCCAAAAAAAAATTCCAACAAAATTACATGACAGAAAAAAAGCATGTCTGCTTATATTTATCTGTTAAAAGGCTTGATTTGATGAGGATATGTTTGCCAAAAAAAAACATGGTCAGATGCAATCATAATGGATATTATGCATTATATCATTACCATAAAAAGAGTGTGAGTGGACAATAGGCTATAATGTAACTAGAAAAAAAGAAGAAGAGCGTGAACTTTACATATATTTAAAAAAATACTAATTCAGGTATAATTAAATAAAAACATGGGAAAAAAATATAAGGCGAGGAGGAAAAAGGGGATGTTTTTTTGTTGGTTGGTGATGAAAATCACAATCAAACGAGATGAAACGGTTATAAAAAATGTGCGTATCAAACGGAATCGACACGCTTGACTGATATGAGCACACATACGTCCGTGTTTTTGTGGTGGGGTGGATTTGTGATTTGTGTTTTGTACGTCGCTCGCTCACATATCAGCAGAATGTATCAAAAAGGAAGGTGGGATATTATTGAAGGTGATGTTGGTGGTGGGAGAAGGAGAGAGGCTATGAAAAAAAATGAAAAAAAAGAGTGTGAATAATGCTAACAGGCGAAAAATAAGGTTTTGGCCAATTGTGCGTGAAATGAAGGAGAATTTAAATTTGTGTGATGTGGGGTGTGCATGATGATGTGATGTCTCTTGTGTAAACACACGCACCAGATTACATCTTGCTCTCTCTGTCTAACAAACTAATAAGCCAACCAACGCAAAAAAATATGCTAGGGAAAATGAAACGGAGAAGTAAAGAAAAGGACGTGAGTAAATGTAAAAAAATATTTTTTAAATCGAGCAAGTAAATCAAGCAGGGAGAGAAAATAAGATGAAGAAAGAAGATGAGAAGAGTCATGTCTTTGGAATGCAATAAACTTGGCGTGTGTCTTGCACAGCTCACTACATCCAACCCCCCAAAAAAATCATTATACTCGTAATAATCATCATCCCATCCACCACCTAACAAAAAACTTGCAATAATG
Source organism: Paronellides praefectus (assembly GCA_027744595.1). Taxonomy (NCBI): domain Eukaryota; kingdom Metazoa; phylum Arthropoda; class Collembola; order Entomobryomorpha; family Paronellidae; genus Paronellides; species Paronellides praefectus. The sequence goes on along the minus strand of JAITYZ010000438.1, from coordinate 7,912 downwards.
CTTGTGTATAGTAAAATGAAGTGTCATCATGTTCAACAATTTTGAAAATCGTTAGACATACCTTTACACTTTTTTCAATCTTGTAAACTACCCAACTAACCCAACTAAAAACATTCATCCCATCTTCACCCATTTTTGAAGTTGGCACGCATGTAATTTATTTATTTTACTAGGATCATTTTTTTTGGTGGTGTAAAAATTGTTAAATGGTAAATGATAGGTAATAGTACACAAGCCTTATATATTTATGGACTTAACAATTTACTCTAGATTATCCCTTGTAATTCTTGGTTGCTTTTGATGATATTTTTTCGTATATATTTTTTGTACTTGCATAGTTTTTTTTCTTGGGATTGCACACTTGAACATGATCATAAAGAAGGAAAAAAAGTCATGTTATTAAGATCATTTAATGCATTGTTTATCATTATCTGTTGCGTTTTATTGTTGTAAAAGGCGATGGGATTATGGATGTACCTATTAAAAAACTTTAAGGTACTCTAAATGCATAAAGTGAGATGGGTAATAGGAATAATGAATGATGTTGTTGGTAATAATTTTCAAAATGATGTCTTGTGCTCGTCGTGGTCGTGCCCCTGTATATATTCTGTACTTTACACACAACAAAAAAATACACTACTACAACAACAATCAAAATCAACCAGACCAACAACAGCAGGGCTTTGTCTCCTTTGACCATATTTGAGCAGGGCAAAATAAAATAAAAAGAGTTTTTCCAAGAAATTGGAAGAAAAAAGGGGAGAATGACAAGACCAAGAATGTTGGTTGGGGTTTTGTTTGAGAAAAGGGGAGGAGGAGGATCGATTGTAGGGAAAAAAGAGTTGCGACTTTTTATGTTAATAGATTTTGTAATAACTCAATTAATTTCATTAGAAAATCATTTTTGTTCATTATGATATGCATAGCTAAAGGTGTAGAATGTTTAATCGGTTTAAATTTCAAGGACATCCATTCTTTGACCAAATAGTATGTTGAATATTGAATGTATGGTTTAAACGCCAATTTTATATAACACAATATAGTTGAACCCAATCAAATGGCAGATACTCAAAAAACTTTCATCTTAATAATTATTATGCAAAAGGTAAAGTTAGTGTTTCCTATAATGTCATTGCCCATTCATACCCACTTGGCCAAATGCCTCTTCACTCGCCGACTTCCCACCACAGTTAATATTATAATAAATAATTAGCAATGAAAACTGTTTTCAGAAAACGTGTGAAAATGAAGATTTCGGGGATGAAACATGAAATATAAATGATAAAAAATGAATGTAAAGTCGTATTATTGTATTTTATCATAATATAATTTACGTCCACGTCTGTCCCTCCCTCAAATCCGAAACTAGACAGGTGTATAATATTATATGGACTTATACAAAGTATGCAAATTATCTCACGGATCATTGTGCCATATTGGCTATAATACATTCTCGCGAAATATATCTTTTTCTGATAGTTTGCACCGTCTTATAATATACAAAAGCGTGCTTAATTTTTCATTAAAGATTATACCAGAATTTATAATCCTTTTTTGAAATGATTGGTGACGTACCTTAGTCATTTGTGTGTATGTTTTTAGTTTTATTATATATTATTATTTTTTGTGCAAAAAAAATTAAATCCGAGTCACAAACTCACAAGTCACGACAACACAACACAATTTTTTTGGCTTGTTTGACTGATGATCATCATGAATGCTCCTGTGGTGGTAGTGACGACGGTCTATTTTTTTGGTTATAGTTTTATAACTTGAATTTGTGTGTGTGAGAAAGAAGTGATTATTGAGATTTCAAGAGAGTTGAAAAGCTGTATTGTCTGAAGAAAAAGTGGTGGTGGTGGAGACGATTATGATGATGACAGTACCAGGAGCAATTTTTTTTAACAATGTGTCTCTTAAGATTCTTATGGGAATTGGCAGTCTTTGGTCTCCTTTTTTCTCGCCTTGTTCATATAAAAAAAGGGAATTTGTGATGATGATGATGAGGCTTAATGACTATGCCGAGTCTCAAGTCTTGACACACTGGGATCACGTCATATTTTATGCTAATTAATGATGTGGAAACTGACAGGGATATTCAAGTAACAATGTTTTTTATCTGTGTAAAAAAGATAATTAATGATGAAAACCCCATTGCAATTTTCTCTCGGTCGATGATACACTTAAATTGAGCAAAAGAAGACAAAACTGCTATTCTTTCTCAAAAAAAAAATAATCTTCCAAAAAAAGTCCAACGAGTTTAACGAGAATCACGCGCGTTTTTTGGTCGGTACGACGGTCGAAGAAAAATAATAAGTACAAAAACTGAATATCAAGGTTTGGATTTTTTCTTCTCCTTTTTCCTTTGTTGCAAAAAAGGCTTTATTGCCGTATAATAATAATGTACACAGCAATAATAGTCATATTATTATAATAATTTACCGGGGCCTGTGCTCATACAAAGCTATTTACATATGACCATCTTGATAAAATGAAAAAAAAAATTGCACAAAAAGTGCTTTGGATGTTGGCGGTGGAGGTGGTGGCGTCGTCGGTGAGGTCGACCTAACCATCATTCATGAGAAGCGAGAAAAGAAGAGCAGTCACGTGCAATATTTTTTTTCAGTAGTTTGGAGTAATAAATAAGTTGTTGTTTGAATCAGAGTCGCCGTGATGATGATCATTATCGCTATCAAGCCATCATCCAACAAAATGTTTTATTACTGCACGATAAAGACCTAAAGGAAGATGACGAAGCTTTTAAAAAAACAAGCAAATTTTTTTACAAGTGCCTTGCAGCGCCTTTTTCGCGCAGTTATAAAACAGGAGTAGTAAAAAAAGCAGAATAACAAATGGTGGGCGTTGGACAACAATCAACAAGAAAGATGTTTTTTATGCACATAAAAAACACACACACATTTTCATTCAATCCATAATATCCATTCATCCATACCAACCATTCCGGTGGATTACAAACATTGCATTCTTCTTCCTCCCCGGCAAAGAGAGAATTTTTTTATCTCTGTTGGTTTGCCCTGTTGTTTTTTTTTGCCTAATGCATCCTGCTGTTGACTTTCTTCCTCCACTAATCGCTGCAATTAATCAATCTGGCAATTTCGCACATCACACAAAAACAGATACATTGACTATTCGGAATAGTCTATTCCCTTTTTCCACATTCACGCGCTCACATCCTCTTCTTCACCACTTGGCTTGCTTTTTTAAGCTCTCCTCCTTTAAATCTTCTTTGGTAAAAACTTCTCGCAATATATTTCCATATTATACAACGTACATTACCCTCCCTCTCCTTTTGCAAGCAAAAGGATGGCAAAAAAGAAGATGGTGTGGTGTATAAGTTACAAGAACTTGAGAGTTGAGTACCTGACTTTGGCTTTGACTTTTTTTTTGGCTCACTTCCCGTTTGTCTTTTTGAGCAGCGTACAAACATGATGATGACCTATGGTGCACAGTTGACTTCACCTTTATGGCCCAATCGTCCTCATCATGATTATCATCCTCTCTCAGCTTAACCAAGTCAAAAGACTTGTGCGTGCATTCTTTTTATCCCTCCATTCTTCTTCATTTAAAACAGAGTGTCTCTTCTTGTTTTCTTACCTTCTTGACAAGATATGATCTCATCATCATCGTCATTATAATCATCATCCGCATAGGTGGTTTGAGAGCAGAGAGCTTGCAGCTACAATGCGGCATGAGAAAAAAATCACGTACACCACAAGAATATGAATATCATTAAAAACCAACAAATTCAAGCATGGCCTTTTGAAAGATGATCAGTTTACTTTGTTATTATTGTAGTGCTTTTTACGGTGAATAAATTGGTGATTGTATGAGTAAACAAAAGGCTTATTATTCAACTAATCCACTCTTATGAATTGGTTTTTGGTTGGATGGATGGTTTGGATAAATATGCCATTGAACATTCTATTTATATTTTTATATTTTGGATATAAGATACATGCTGTCAACTTGGATGGAGGTAAATGGGTTGCTTTCGGCAAAAGTAAACTGGTAATATATATTTTTTTTATTTAAAAACGGATTTTTTTATTTTATTTTTGATGCGACGGATGATGGGCTATTTATATTTTGTATAACAAGCCATGTAGCAAGGCTAGACAGAAAAAAGAGGAGTTTCCTTTTCTCTCGGCGTACGTGTCGGCTCAAATCTATTCTGTTCATCATTTTGCCTCCTTTCCATCATCTTCTTGTTATTGTTTATTAATAACGAAAAAAAAACAAAAAAACGTTTTTACATTTAGAAAAGTGGAATGGACAATAGACCAGAGGACTCTACATTTTTGTTGGCCTATCCCAGCAGTAGCATTTTTACTGCTGTGTCCTCTGAAGACATAATAACAATATCCAGTTGTTGTTGTGGTCATCATCGTCCTCATTCATATCATATCAATCTTTCTGGTGTACGTGTACAACAAGAGCCGTAGAGAGAAAGGCGAGAGATGAGTTGAAAAATAAAAAGGTTTGTTTGTGTGAGTTTGTGTTTTTGTGAGTGATCTCTGTTATTACTCTCCTCTCGTCTTGTTTTTTATAACAATAATAATAGTCTTGTTATGCTCAAATGGAGTAGTGTTATTATTTGTAGAGTTGTAAAAATGGTTGTAATATAAAAGGGTTGTAAAAGGGCCACTTGAAAATCACGCCTGCCCATCTAATTTTTCAACCATAAATTGTAAATAATCATAAAAAAATATACAAACATAATAGCCATATATAAAAATAGAGGTGAGCTGTGAGCTTAAAACTGGATTGCTTTGGCTGGACTAGACCAAGCGAATCTTTATTGGATTGACTTTTTTTTTTAAATAGATGGATGGATAAGTGATCCGATACTATAAAGTGAAGAGAAAAAAAATATGAAGAACAAGAGAACAATTTATATTTTGTTCAGCTTTATTTTATGATTTGCTTTGGGATGACGATCCATTTTTTATGATGAAGGTCTCACATTGTGTGCCTCCATCATGTCTTGTGTGTGCATTTAATTCTGGGGCAAATTATGATCCCGTTTTCTGATAAACCACTGCTGTGTCGTTCATAGGGATTCTCTATACACTGTAGGGTGGTTGGCTAAGGCCAGAGAAGAAGAAGAACGAATTGGTGGTACATAAATGGAGATGAGGTATATAAAATAAAACTGTTTTATAGACACTTTCAATCATCTCACTATTTTTTTTAACTTGAGAAGAAAAAAAATGAATATGAATTTTGAATTTCAATAATAATAAGTTATAAGTGTATGAATTGAATATACTTTGGAAGCAAACAGGTCAGCAGCACGACACAAAAAAATGTGATGCCAAAGTGTCTTTTTTTATCTGGAGAAAATATCTCAAAAGTTGAATTTTATGATTTTTATTTTTACCTTTGAGACATTTTTTTTCTTTCTGCTGAATAATGGATAATAATACATAGGAAAAAAGATATATGGAGTTTTAAGTATTTTCTTTTTAAAAAAATATGCGCCTAATCTTTATTGCTGTAGAGGCACACTGTAATATGTAATGAGCTGCACACCACACCACCACCACCACCACCCTTTTTTTTATAAGGCAGACAGCGTCGCATGGCCTTTTATAATACCATAACAAGAAATTGGTTATCAGTGAAGCATCAACAACAATCTTTCCATCATCGTAATAATATGAAAATTTTGAGTCATAAAAAAGATGGACAAGAAAAAGAATGCTTTTTTCTTTCATTCATCAACTCAAAACGGAAGAACAAGGGACTACGGAACGCATAACAAATTTAAATGAATTTTATAAAAAAAATGTTGATACTATTTTTAATGAAATTTTGGACCGTTTATAAAGTAGCTTGAGAAAGACGCTCACAACAGTCCAAAAAGTCAAGTGGGTGATAAGGTTATTTTTTATTATTATGAAATTATTTTTATGAACTATGCCCATGCCCATATTATACTATAGAGATTTCGCTATGATGATGATAAGCAAAAAATGCATTTTTATTTCAGAGATATTGAATTTCGATTTTTAAAAGCCCCACGACTTAATCGCTCTCATAACTCGCCGTGAAGTTGTAAAAAAGTATATTATGTTTATGCTAGCTTGTTAGTAAAGTCATTATATCATCGTTATCCTCAGTGTCCAAAAAAATATATAATATTTTTATTTTTAACTGAACTGGACTTGGACTGAACATTCATATCTTCAATTTATATCTGTTACTTTGAAAAGAAAAGCGATTGATGTTAACTTTTAAACAGATCTTTGAAACAAGATGATGATGTGGACGATGGGTGCCTTGAAGTCATTACTTGTCAGTGTAATAAGAAATGATGATGATGAGGAATGAGTGTGTGGTGAGCTGACTGGTATATTAGTAAGTATTTCTCCAACTGCCTTGTATAGTTTTCACACAGACATGAATTTTACATAAGTTACGCGTGATTTTAGCTGGAGAATGAAAAAAAATCTATATTTATGCCAGCGTGACTGAAGACATGGCTGCTGGAGGGTCAGTTTCGTCAGCTCACAGTTTGAATTTTTGAATGTTGTTTGGTTAACTTATTTTTATAGCTGGCTACTTTTTCTAAAATACAAAATGTTTTTAGAAGTGGAAAATGAGGAAATCCTTAAAATTCCTTTTTATCCCAGCAAAAAATACTCCATAAAGTCCAGCATTTATTTGGATTTTTGTAATGAGTTTTTCTAGTCCTTTTATGGACAAAAGTAATAAACTGGAAATAGGCAAGTTCATTAATTAATAATAAAAAATGTATGTAGGTATGTTATGTTATGAACACAAGGTACTTGGACTGATAAACTGACTGATAAACGTTTCTTGTCAAGTGGAGAGTTATTTTTGAATAAGTAGAAACCACAAATTTGAAGAATTTACTTAAAAGCCTTCAAAGGCTAATTAACGTAATGCCCCAACAAAAATGAATATGGATAGTAGGTATATTAACAATTGACTAAATACTAAGAAAAAGTATAGGTCATTGTGTTAAAATTACTTTTAACACATATTTTAAAAAGTTGTTTCGTAAGTTTCAACAAATTATTTTTGAAATTTGCTGTACAAACGAATAAAATTTGTTTTCTTTTTTGCAAATGAAATTGAAATAACATTATACCAAACTGCAACTAATTGACCACAGCATTATTAGCGAATATCTAGACCAAGCCTCTTATTGTCCATCATTATTACCCAAAGGAACCACATAACCTTCAATTAGATCGCAAGCACATTTATTCTTTTTTATTTAATACGGGCGTTGAAATGAATGAATTTTTTTCTACGTCATTTACATTTACAGGAAACAAAATGGTCTTGATTTACGATAAAGCAAATAAAAAGTGGTATAACCTCTGCCTGATAATTATATGTGCAGTCTGTAATATCAATGATTACCTGTTTGTATTTTTTATTACAACATTCCAATTTTATTATCTAAAAATAAAGTAAACACAGAGATCACTCATTCCCAAGATTAAAAAACCCTGCACCCTTTCCCCCTTTTAACACAGATACCTGTGGAGCGTAGCAGGAGAATCGTGTAAAAGCCTCCAGCAACACCACTGCCACAACCACCACCACCACAACAACAAAAATCTCTTTCCAAGACCGTAACATTTTGTCCAATTTTTGAAGAGATTTTCCGATAGTTCCTTTTCTCAGGTGAAATTTGTATTCATTATTGTGTTATTTATGACCATTACGCACCGATTTGAATATACACGAAAACTTTGCATATTTCCGACTATGTACTCTGCATTATTATTCCTGAGATATGAATCAACATACAAAATAATATTACAATCCATTCATGTTCAAAGCATATCCTTTCGTTATTTCCTTTCACAAGTCATGCAAGAGGGATCGTGATGATGACCAAGATCATTTGTCC
>JAITYZ010000437.1:0-25836 GCA_027744595.1 Paronellides praefectus | reverse complement strand
TTTCTAATCACAAAAACTGGCATCCGAGCTCAAGCTAAGCTGCACTATTCAAAAGGGGTTTGTACAAGTTTAATTGTTGGTGAACTGAATAACGTTATTGGGTCACATGCACCACATCTTTTACTATACTGAACTGGTGCAAATATATGTAGTTCAAAATGTTGAAGGTGTTTTGTTAGGCATGCAGAGATCACGGAGATAAAAATGCAATAGACGGCTCTGGTAGACAACTACAGACGAATTTCGATAAGTGAAATTGCTGGAAATATTAAGACGAAGCGGCAGTCATCACAATGGTCTGATTTACGGCATAAATAACGATGAAAACGGGAAAAGTTTAATTGTTGCATATATGGATATTTTTGTTGCAAATGTGGTACTTCGAACTTTTTTTTTTGCAAATGTGACCATTTTTCGGAAAAAATTAAATGTTGCAAATGTGGAAAGTTGCAGATATGCCGGTGTTTCAAATCTACTCACTCAATCGACTTATTATAAATCCTCTGGCCACCACATATAAAATAAATATAATCACACAAACAACACGCCATTTTTCTACTCGAATGGATAAACAATATCCAATGAATTTTTTTCTCTTCTTTTTTCATACAGCCATACATAGAATAGAAATATAATGTGAATCGACCTTCAAACCTCAATACTCTTGAATGTGGAGTAAAAACGTTTAAGTTTGAAATGAGATGATCCGATAGAAAAGTAAAGTGAATGGGGAAATAAAAAGTATTAAAGCACACCACCACCACCGCAATAACAAGCAATAACATGCAAAACAGGCTGACAAGTAGACATAGTAATATGGCTTTGTATCAAAATTGTGAAAAGAAGCGTAAAAATTTCACGGATTCTTGGATGCATGCACAGGGATATAAGCGTAACGGCCATGACATGAGAAGCGACGATGACGATCAAAAGAAAAAAAGAGTGCTGGGTGGTGGTGGCAGTGGTGTTGCCAATTTCAGTGATTATCATAAAATGGCAATAGGGGCAGCCCTTGGAATACTTTTACTTTTTTTATTTGTCTGTTCAAATCAAATGGCTTTTAGCTCATCAATGCCATCTGAAATGGTATCATTCTTGTAAAATGAAAATCTATACCAAAGATCAAACCAAACCAGGAAGACGTGCAAAAATAAATAAAACAAAATAAGTTTGTTTTGGAGCTTTTATTGATACGTAGGTACTATCTTACCAACCTGTTTGAGCATGTCAAAAGAAAATTATTTATTACATTACTTAACTGAATATTTTGTAACTAAATCTATAAAATACATATCTTGTCTTTGTAAGTTTTCATTATACTCTATAGGAGTCCATCTAGAGCTGATAATATAATACTGTCATGACAAACTTAAATTGCCTTAAAAACTATGTATGAGCTGTTTGTATGGCCTGAAATTTGGTGTACATACTCTTAATGATCCTCTAGTTAATCTGTGAAGTTTGTAGCAAACCATTGTCAGAGGAATTTTAATTATAGCGATTTAATTAAAGTTAGGTAAAATGGGCCATGTAACTTACCCAGCTCTGGACCTTGTATATTACATACATCTCGTATAGCACATAAGTGCAATAGCGACGCCGTACCTTGTCACATACCAAGCTGTGTAAAACATACTAAACATACATACCACGTGACATTCATGTGAGATGCCAGTGAGTTAGTGAACCAATGACTCTCGTTCACCTTGACAGTTTACTGGCTTCACTGAGCCCAGATATTTTATACTAATTTTAGACTGATGTACAGGCTTCAAAGCTAAACTGTTTACTATGTTTTTTTATATGAAACCACGCTGACTTGTACCCATTTCTTTACTGTAATTTGATATATGTCTTGCTACTTGAATTTTAAACACACACCTCTCAACGACACGGTAGCTGCAGCACCATTTTTATTTATCTTCTTCAATAAATTTGGACTCTGTTATTTTCCACTTAACATTACCTTCTCAATTCGCTCCCATGGGCTCATTTATTCATCATCCTTTTCAATTCATTTCACAAGAGAGTGTCATCTTTTATTTCATTTGATTTTACTTCATATTTCAAAGTTTCATGTTTTTAACAATCATCAACATCATTTCAAGCATTACTGTATTATAACTTTCAAATTAGCCGACACCCAGTGCATCAAAAGCTGTTCATCCACGGCCGCACACAACCGTTCCCTCCCCCCTCGCTACAACGTCCAACTTAACAATTTCAAAGAGAATTCATAGGATACATGGAACATGTCCCTGGCAGAAATTTGTGGATTGTAAAAAGAAGACAGTATAGCGTTCTAATATAACCTTGCAATTCCTTCCACTTCCTCTTGTCTTCTCAAAAAGTTACTTGGTTATTTTCCCTTGTTTTCATTTTCAGTCTTCCTTTTCCTAACTGACATGTTTTTTTTCTTTCTTGGCAATCAAATTAGCATGTGAACGGTAGCGTGTATAAGCAAACACACACACAGCCTAATATTTTGCTATAGTATTTCCTCCGCGTGTCTATTTTTTTCTCTTCTTCTTTCCTTCTATCTATCCATCTGCATTAATGACCTACTTATTATTATTATCATTATTTCGCCACCATCATCATCACCGCACACACAAACTTTCCCATAGTCATAATCCCTCTCCTTCACACAATCAATTGCATAATAATCCACTTTTCCTTCCTTTCTTCTTCTACTTTGTTATTCCCTCCTTCGCAATAATTTCCATAGTCTACTTAAACATGGCATAGCAGCATTCCCCGGAGAAATTCAATTAGACTGGAAATAACGACATTTCAAGAGAGAGAGAGAGTTGCTATAATGTTTCTTGGTTGTGGTGTGTGCTCGGTTTTTAGATTATTATATGTAGGAAGCGGAAACTCATTTGGGATGCATCACGTAATCTTCTCCAACTGCTTCTCTAAATCTTGGAGCAATTTAAAAAACTCATATTATTCCTACAAGCTTGTTGATAAAATCCAAGAATTAAAAAAATAGTATTTGGGTCGAAGGTTGAGTTAGAGTCGAGTCACATGCAAATACATATGCAAAACTATAGAAAATATAATTGCATCATCATTCTTTCTGGAGGGGAGCTCTCTCTCTCTGGTCTTTAGTGGCGCCACCAAACTTACTTCTCCCCCTTATCTTTTACCCATTCTCGCTAATAAAATACAATATTATATATTATATAAATCCTTTGGCAATTCCAATAACTAATAAAAATAGGTATATTAAAAGGTTAAAATATTTTCCAACAGATAAAAAAGTATAGCCGTTTAATATGCCTTTCGTGGCTTGACTTGTCTTTTAATCTGGCAAAGGACAGCCACCCAAATGGACGTTGAAGAAGAAGATGATCCTTTTAATAATCATCTTCTTATCATCATGTCTATTATCAAAAGTATTAGCAGGTCGTATTCGCGTAGTTCCCATAATCCTTTATGAGCATTTCGTGCCCAATAACTTTGCTCGCTAATTTATTCACTCTTCTTTACACATTACAAACCATGTCCTTTATTGCCATTTATTTCAAAAGAGCTAATAAAATCGATATATTTTTATTGTGACACGGAAGTGTACTAATAACCCTTTCGACATACTTATTCCCAAAAAGTTAAGTACCGGTCAAACCGACATGGGCATATCCATACCATATTATGCTTACATGTGTACACATATTATTATGCTTGTCATGCAGAATAATAGGTTGCTCAACTCATTTAAACTCGATTTGATTGTTCTGATTGCCATATTTATTTATTATTATGCTATATAGTTCTACCTTATTATTATATGCCACACTTTCTCTTTGATCGTAAACAACATGCAAACCTACATATGTCATTAATAATTCATGTCATAACAACTAATCAATATCGATAAGATATGTCATAATGCTTACAACTGTTTTTGGTAGTGCCAATTTTAAACATATTTTTGTCATATTTCCGGACACGGAGAAAGTATGACACTTTAACAATAATTTTAAAGATAAATGAACAAATTGATTATTATCATTTGTTTGTAGTGGTTTAAGCGGTTGTCTGTTTTTATTGTTGGGTCATGTGTCGCCACCACTACCTCACTAGTAACAACCGAATATAAATTACGCCGGATTCTTAACTTGACGATGTACCACCACCCCAGCTCCACTTTCACCGCTATGGTTTATATATTTGAAATGAAAGTTGCACACGTTTCCAAGTTGCTTATTACTTATGTATGGATTATGCTAATATTTCGTGGTGTTATGGCGTAGTGCACACAACTGGCTACCTAAGACACATTCCTTTTATGTAGATGATTGTGTGTACACACACATGCTATCTATACATTACAGCTTTTTTTAAGCGTGCTGTGTGTAGTATCTGTTCATGTTTATGTGTGGGGGCTTCCGCTTTTGACTTGGTTGCGACATGTTATTCCAGGAGGACGGCAGTTCCCGCTTGGGTTTCTGTGTTCATAGCTATATCTCTATACTTAAAATAATCCTCGTTACTCAACAGGACTCACTCAGGGAATTACCATTAGCCAGCTTTGTACATTCTACATCACCATGTATTTATATTACACATATACCTTTTCGATTACACTTTCTCCGAAAGAAAGCGTCGGCGACAGCAGTGCAGGTGTGGTGGTGGGGAACACGTGTGTGTACCTCTTGTAAATCTGATTTGCGTAAATAAAACAACATGCAAGGTATACAATCCATGATCGGAAAACTTTAAATTTAAACCAGTTTCTTATTAATTTTTTTTAATTGAGTGTAAAGAAGTTATGCTATTTTTAGAGAGTGGGCTACTATGAACAGTTATACGGCTTGATTTCTTAAATGTATTTACAGATGTGCTTACAAATGACTATGAATGTGAGATAGGTTGTGATATGTAACTCATCATCTTTCTCTCTTCCACCCTCACTACATCTATACTTTCACAATCAATTAGACACACATTTCTCTTTTTTAAATCGGAAAACAACCACAAAAAGCCTTCTTTCTTCCATAATGCATTTTTTATTATTGCAATACTTTGAGTGTGGTGTAAAATGATACTTATATGCAGCAGATAAACGCTATAAGCTACATATATATAACGTGCACGACTCACCTGCACTTGACTGTTGAAGGATGAGATTAGAAAGCCAGGTGGCTTCTTTTGAGTTATTTATCATGCGACAGAATATACTATCTTCTCATATTACAACAACTGACAAACAAACCAAAATCCTACTAATCCCTTTTGATCAATCTGACTAAAGGAAAAAAGTACACATATTACCTATATACATTACAAATAGAATAACGGAGAGGAGTATAATTTTGTCAACAAAATCAATATCATGTGCAGCCCCACATCACTATACCACAAGCCAACAAGAAAAAGAGAGACTTTATCGTCGAGAGAGAGAGAAATACGAGAATCCTCTCTCATTCGACTCAATTCTCTTCTCTTATGGCATAGGCTATATACACTTTTGTTATTTGTCTCGCAAAACTATGACGCTTGTCTGTTTAGCAAAATTATCACAAGGAAAACAAGGTCGATAGCAAAAAAAGCAACAGCAGCAGCACAACATGATACAAAATTAAAACCATTTTTTCCGGCTACAACTTTTACCTTTCCCATTTATTTCTTTTCTGCTTCTGCTTCTATGCTGGTCTAACAACTTGACTTCCTGGCTAGTACACATACATATGGCTATAATTCTTGTGACGAAGATGACATGGCTTGATGGATAGACAAATCCCATCATCGTAGTATGCCACAGAAAGAGAATAAAAAAAGGAGAGCGGAGAGGAGTAAGGTACGTAATCCGATGACTCCACTCAGCCAAAAACAGGGCAATGCAAAGCCTCGTGGCATCCATAGTTTCTCATATTGGAATTACTATTATCATAGATTGAGCATCACAATCATTACGACCACTATGTCCATTTTACTTTATCTCTTTCTTTCCACTACTCTTTTCTAATCAACTTTATTAGTCCTATTATCTTTCTGCTGTTGCATTACAAAACTCAATCATTTCATTCACATGCAACTCTCTGCGAAACGTAGTTTTATGTGAAGCACGTTGCAAGGCACACGGGTTCCCTGTATTTCTTGATGAATGACACATAAAAAGAGAGAGAGAGAGAGAGAGAGCAAGTGGTGGTGGTAGAGGTAATGGGGGTCAAAGAAGAACGTAGTAACTTTAGATACTTTTGCGATGCTCACAAGCAAAACTGACTATTTTGCGGAAAAACAGGTAGGAAAACTCGTCCACGGCAAATGCAATTTATTTTATTTTTTGCGTGACTTTGCTTAGCTTTTCCTACGTTTTGGCATGTAGGAGTGTGCACACAATCCTTTTTCATTTTTTAAAAGAAAAAGAAAAGTTTAGGGGGAAGTGGTATAAGACTCAAGACAAGCAACCACCGCAAAAGTTTACCTTGTCAGTCATCAAATCAGAAAAGAGGATGATAATGCGGTGGTGGTGGTGTCAATCAGCCAAGTATAAAATTAGGAAGCATGTCATCATCTTGCGTGTTGTGTTGCAAACTGTACTACAAATGAAAGTGTAGCAATAATAATCAGTTTTGGGTTTTGCGGTTCTTTAGCCTGGCTTTTTGTTTGCATGGTTTTGTAAGAAGTAAAGTAGGAACAGCAGCTTATTTATAATCAAAAGGAAATGCAGAAATATTAGATCAAGAGACCGAGTGCGGCGGTGGCACAAAACAAGATTTAAGGATTATGCCGTATTCTTATCAAACATTATTGTTGCATGCGGCATAATATGCAAAGGAGATGTAGTGAGCGAGAAATCATAGTGCAATAATAATCGAAACCCATGAAAAATACAACACACAACTCAAACCCAATTTCTAAATTTCTCTCATTTTTCAAAATATTTTATGTAAAAATCCATTCTTTTATTTTTTCTATTGAAAAAGTTCCTCCTAAAAACCCCCAACTTGAAAGCTACAAAAACAAGTACTTTTTTATACCCATGTCTTGGTTGCTTAATCACCTATATATGTTATTCACGGTGCAGGAGACGCTACACATTTTGGTTATTTTGTGTGTTGTCAAACTACTCAAATCCTACTTTTTTTATATCCTACCCACTTTTTGCACATTTCCTGTCCTAGACCTCAATTTCCCAATATATTTCTATTTCTCCCTTCAGAAAGTGAGATCAATAAATAGCATCACATTTCAATCACATCACTACTCATTCAATAATGCACCTCAATATTTGCACCATTTTTTTCCGAATGCTATTTACCATTTGGATTTGTAAAAGAGAGAGAAAAAAGCTCGTTTTGTTTATTTTTTTTCGTTTTCGTTTTCCCTTCAAAGACAAAAATAATGGGTGATGCCTGGATTCTTATTCATGTATCCAGCCACCATCCATCAGAAATTTACACACACATTTTTGGTGCTATTTGGAACAAGCTCAAAGCTCAAGGTCCAATGCCCGACCCTCCATTATAATGGTTATATGGGAAAAATGCAATCGCAATAATATTTTTGTTTATCGAGTGTGCATGCATCTTTCCATCTCTACTCTTTTGCATCATGTCAGCAGAAATGGCATATAACAACATCAATCCAAATCAGAAGCAAACAAAGACGGAAAGTGCACATAGATTTGTTTATGTAATCCCGTTTGATCTCTCTCCGCTCTCACTATACCACCATCAAAAAGTCAAAATTCAAGTGATGTCATCTCTCAAAAACTATTTTTTTAACCCTTTGCACTTCAAACCGTATATCTTTTGCTTGTATGCACACATTTATAACTGTAACAGGAGTAATGACGATGATGATGATGACATAGTGTGCGCATGAAGCAAGGCCTTTTTTCCTCGAAAAAATAAATAAATAGAGTAAATAAATCTGCATAGAAATGTGAATATCAGAGAGGCAGTCAACCTCCAAAAAAATAAATATTTATGCTCTTTCCTCTCTCTCCTTTCCATTTTTTTACCCTGTGCCATATTTTTTGTGTACAAATTGACCTGCGTCATATTATTATCATCATGAGCATGGCCTGTCTATAGATGCAATGGTGGCGGTAGAAATCGGAGTCAAGTATAATTTATTCCATAAGAAAATAAAAATGAATTTTGTTGGAAGCCCATGGACTTTATTGCATGTAAAAATAAAAATGTATGAAATGAAAGAGAAACTAGCAAATTGGTAGTTAGAAAATATATTTTTATATGTTTAACCCTTTCTGCACAATCTATATCACTTTTCACATTTTCTCTTATTTTCTCCGGCTGTTTAATTAAATTAGTGACAGACTCACTTTTCTCTCTCTCTCTCTCAAACAGCAAAGCTGTGAAAGTGAAAACTTTCTTATTATTTTTTATGACGACAGCTGTGCAGCACGTCCTTCCCTTTTTTTCTTAGCATTGCTACGCCCTTTCTTAATAAAAAATAGAAAGTATATTATGACAGGCATATAATATGTATTTTATATGCACAGATATATTAAGAGGCATAATTTTAATAACAAGATTATTCAACATTTTTTTTCAGCGGTCCGACTTCATCTCACTCAACTTTGCCCCTTCCTCCCCTCCCAAGAAATAGGAATAAAGAAGAGGAAAGAAAGCTTAAAATAATAAAATGAATGTGCAAAAGAAAATTTGCTCTCAGTTTTTCAACTGGTTATGTTCTTGTAATCTTTTCGCATTGTCACCCAAGATAAGATAGTATGATTATAATGTAATGATGATGAATATCATGTTATATGACACATTATAATAGCAGCATTATAGCTCAGTAAGAAAGACATGAAGTTGTAATATTATTTTTTGGTGTGAGTGCTCACGCGAAAAAATGTTTTGAATGTGTGGGGATACAGGCAACCAAGAAAGTGGAAGTAAGAAGTGTAATGCAGAGACAAGCTAAAAAAGCTACTTTACTTTGTCATCTTTTCATGTTTGCTGTACGCAGAAAAGGAACTATTTTTGAGCAGAAAATAAATGTATAGTTAATAGGCATATAAACAGTTAGAGAAATAGATGTACATTTGTAGCTTTCTCTTGGCTCTGCTTTCTCCTTTGTACTTTCCCTCTCTCGCACACTTTTACAAAATGTAAAAAAGATGTGTAGGAAAAGAGGGCTATGCTGTGGGGAAAAGGGTTATTAAAGTGTCACGCTCCCCTTCAAATCAGAAGAGCAGAATTGAATAAAGGGTTGCTCACTTTTTTCCAAGACACTTTTGGAATAGTGCCACTTTTAAATCCTCCTTTTCCACTCTTTTCTTCAACAGTTGAATATCATCAAAAGTCAGATTCTCCTCACATTCTCATGAGGGAAATTCAAGTGGGTCGTCGTCGGAAAAAGAGAAGGATATACACACGACGTATATTATCCTAACAATCACCCACTGACGTCATTCAATTATCCCAGAAAAACGGTTCATTTTATTTTTATGGTAGGCTGCCAGGGTGCGGCGGTGGTGGGCTTTTGATAAACTTGTGTACTTCAAATTTTACAACATTATACATTGTGCACCCATATATTCTGCATAATTATACACCAGTTTGTATAATCTCGCCTTGTACACTGCTTATATCATTATTCAATTATATTCAGTGGAATACAATGACGGATTAGCTTGCGCAATAAGGCGAGTGAATGAAAAATGGATTGAATATTTTTTTGATTTAATGACATGGGCGTGGTCAATTTGGAAAAACTTTGCAACAAAATACATAATACGCCAATTGTACCAAATTGGATTAAAAAATACATTTATCTACTTATTTGAACCACCGTAAAAAAAGTTACATGTTTTTCGTGCACAAACACCTCGCCACACCCACCCAAATTTCAAATAGCAAAATAGTTTTTTTGTTTGATAATTTCTGCAAAGTAAAATATATCGACTATCTTTTTTTGCTGGTGACGGAGAACAATAAATAGGGTAATAGGGATACAGGTAGGTATTAGCCCCGACATGGATTATTATAAATACATTTAAGCCGTCTGAGCACGTAAATTAATAAATATAAATTATTATTATTATTTATTTTGTGTATGCGGCCAAAAAGAAGTATGGCAAGGATGAAATGAATATGAAAATATCAAGACAGGTCAAGAGTATATCTGGGCAGCACGCACAACAAAACACAGCAGCGGCGCACATTGATAGTTGGGAAATTGGATATTATTTATGCGATATTTATTACACTCCAACAGACTTGCTCACAGGGAAAATCACACAAAAATCACTGGAATTTGCTTTCATTTTTTATTTCTGCCAAGGCAAACAGCTCTCGCCCAGTTGGGCTAAGAGCAAAAAAAGGAGAGTAGCATGGAGTTTGGTAAGTTATGAAAAATGATAGCAGCTGTGAGGCTGATTTGGTTTTTATACATGCCTTCAAGTATAATAATAATGGATTCCCTCATTCTTCGGGGCTTTGGGATTTTAAGTGTCACATATCGGGAAAACGTGGAAGGAATACTGAAAAAAAGTATGCATTATTTCTAGGGGAAAAGGAATGGGAGAAAGATGAAAGTATTCTATATTTTCTATATTAAAAAGGATGAGATGGAAGAGCGGAAGTGAAAGCTGAACATGTATGTTATGTGGGGTATAATATTTAGTTTAGTTATGATATCACATGATTTTGTGTATAGTTTTTTATGGTAACTGGTTGGTTGAAGGCGGTTGGGTTGTTGGGTATCGGTACAATACAGAGACACAGCATAACCAGAGGATGATGTTATTTAGGCAGGCCACTCGGGAGGATGTGGTGCAGGTTGGTTGGAGACACAGACAACAGCAGAGGGGTAGAGAGTTACGCGTACACGTACGGAGATATAGAGAGCGTCAGTGAAAGCGGGCAAAGAAATCTATGAATACAAAAGCTTACGTTATTCACCAATTGGTCAGTGGAAGAGTGTGCACACAAAAAAAACAATTCCTTGTAGTAAACCTCCATTAATTAATAGTGATCATGGTCTCACATGCATACAACACAACAGCTCATATTATTCAAAATCCTACCGACAATGGTTCCAATGCCAACATCATCCTTGGATATGAAGACGCCAATGACACTGGTAAAGAGCTCAGGTGCTGAGCCACCAGCCGCCATGAATGTTGCTCCAGCCACGTCATCCTAAAAAAAATAATGAGATAAAATAAGATAATAAATATTAATCCCACAAAAGACTTTTTATGAAATGTCATCAGATGCCAAAAGGAGATGACTCCACATGAAAGATATTTGATATATATTCCAGTCTACTGAATAGAGAAAAGGGTACAGAAAAAAAGGAGAAGCCTGTTTAAGAAGCATATCATTATTTTTATTTTATCTATTAATTCTTCATTTTCGACAGCAGCATGTCATGTCAAGTCACTAGCTTACTTTTCTCTAGAAAACCTGGCTTTTCTCCACCACCCTTCACTCTACTCTCTCCAAAAACCCAAGTTGAGACGTAAGCCGAGCCTATACTCTCTGCTGGTTGCTCTTCACCTCATCTTCATTATCATCATCATCCCACTTCATTTTACTACACCACCACTTGCATTTCTTTCCTTCAACGTGGACATGTCTGCTTAATTTCGTATGTAGTAGTTTAACTAAAGGTGCATTCAAACATAAAATCCACAAGAAATGCTACTGCTGTGGCTGATGCGCAGTATAGTATATGGTGATGCTCTAATTTACTTTCCCCATGTGATCCCTTTAATTAATCCAATTAGTGGAATGGAGAAAAGCTGTGTAGTGTGTAGAGTAGAGTGTGTGGCTATATATCACCATCGCCACTTGACTTGAGAAGCGAGCAAGAGAAGAGATAAAAGGCAAATGGAGTAATGAAGAGGAGAGATGAAGCAGCGAGGAGCAGAGTGTACAAGGCATATTGCAAAGCAGCAGGAGACAAACAAGGCAATAATAACTTGACCAAAAAAAAAGCTTAAATTAATCTCATCAACAACAATTTTCCCTCCTTTCCAGCAACAATCTTCTAATTTTATGCATTTATCCCAAATTCCAAAGACATTTTTTCCATGAATTTCTACTGTGCAAAAAAAACAGATGATGATGGCGAGAGAGGTGTCGTAAATAAAATTAGGGGGAATTTTATTTAACAAACCAACCATCATCATCACATCACAAATTCTCATATGGCACCTTATATATATGCTTCTTGTCTGCTTGTTGTTGCGTTGTGTATTGTTTTCGTCCATGTCACCGTGTATCTGCTTTTTAATTAGGATTGCATCCAAAATTTCACCGTAAAAATGTCCCTAAACCAACATAATTTTTTTCTGCCCATACCTATTTATAAATACGCTTTGAACTACACTTGTTTCACTTAATTTTTTCCTCTACACTTTTTATTGCAAGAAGAAACAAAAGGGCAGCGAGTGAAAGAAAGTTGTAAACAAATAAACAAAATTTTCCTGTTCAAACCAAAAGGAAAGCAGGAAGCAATGATAAAAAGACAAGAACAATGTACACTATGAAAAGTACAGGATCGCATCATTGCTTAATTCCCCAGCAATTCCAAAGAAAAGGAAAGAGAAAACATTTTTTTGTCGAAGCCACCAACCTAAAACCCGATTTAAAAGAAGTGAGCAAAAACTAAGAGAAGATGTTTTTTGAATACTCAAGATAGATGGTTAACTAACTTTACACAGTTAAAAAAAGAGTGAAAACAGGAAAGCTCTGCTTTCCCTTTCTCTTTGCTGTTTTCCAATCCTATTAAAAATAAACTTTCTCTCCCTTTTTTATCTTAAAAGTTTTCTTTTTGTTTACTCACGTTAAAGGGTAGATTAAACTCCTTGCTTCTTTATTATTGTTTTTTTAAGAAGAAAAGGGATGATGGCGTCTTTGGAGATTTTTGTTTCTATTTCTACGACGCCCACAAGGGAAAATGTCAACATGCTATGATGATGAGGATAATGATGAAGCTGAGAAGGGATAGCCATACCCGTGCGGGGGAAAATAAACCGTGTCAGTGTAAAAAAGAGTATACATTTCACACAATGGCAAAAAACACAAAGAGGTCAAAACTTTTCTTCTTTTGGTTTTCAGCTCGGTTATTTTTTTTTTACTTTTTGTTGGCTGGTCTCTAATAATTAGAGTCTTCCTTACAACTTGCTCTTCGCTCTTCACTCTTCTCCCTCTCTTCTTTTTTTCTAGCTTGTCTCACGCACTCACCCACTCAATCTCAAAACTTATCTGTGCACATGGACTAATGTAAGCTGAGCAGTGGTATCATGATGATGATATGGAGGTGAAGTTAGTGCGCGGAGCAAAAAAAAATTGTGTAGAGACTTATCTCGTCGCCTCGCATTTTCCCAACAAATGGAAAACTTTTTTTTTTTAAAAAGATGTAAAGTCTGCAGGGAAAAGTGGCAAGATTTAAGGATACGCTCTTTCAATTCCAACGTGCCTACTACAAACAAAAATGTACCTATTTTATTTTATTAACTCAAGTCAACATCATGGCTTACATCATCATCATTCATTTATACCTACAAACACACAAACCAGTTTTAGAAAAAAATAAACAACTCAGAAATAAGCCTTGGCAGAGAGGGCGTTATTTCTACTTTGTTTTGTAACCCTTTTTTAGTGTGTAGTGGGTTTTTGGCATATCAGGATTATGACTTGTTGTTTTTCAAGTGGACGAAAATTTGATATAGATACTTTGAGCTGGCATGTTAAATTTCAAGTGTTTTGCGGTGAATGTGGTAATAGTGGCAATGTGGTTGAGCTCAATAGTTGCAAAAAACGGTTTCTCCTCCTTTCTATAATAAATAAGTGTATGATTATTTTATGAAAGAGCAGCAGATTAAATAGTGGACTAATACGGGGGTTCGGACAATAATACACAGTTTGTCTTGTGTTGAATAACAACAGCAGGCTACAATAGTATTTTGAAGTGGACCACACATCTAATTATTTATTCTCTTTCATCAGAGGATGGGCATTTTCAGGTGCTAGTTTATAAGAATTATACATGGATATAAATCATACAATTTAAATATAATAATGGTATAAAAGCCGTGGGGAAAAAAGTGGAGGAGAAGAAGGCGGAAAGGAGAAAGTAGGTCGTAACCGGTAGTGTGTAGTGTGGGCGATACGGGTTTTTACCGGGAACACTGCTAATGATGAAACATAATAATATGCATATATCTATGAATATTATTTTTCTAAAGGATGCAAAGAGGAAAATAATTTAGAATTTTGCTAATGGTTGTTGTTAAGTTGGAAGCCGTTATAAAATAAAATAGAAATACAACAATTATGTAGAGCAACCAGATACATGTGCTTTCGAATAGAATACATAGTCATTAATCCAAATGGTCATAAACACCGGCGTGCTTACTACATCCGCAGTCCATTTTTATAAAACATGACATCACGTTTCTCTTTAAAACATTTTTTTTTACTTTTCAAGTGATCCAATGAACTAGCAAGCAAACACCAGACAAACAAACATACCTACACAATCTGCAAACAATAAAAAATGTTGCATTTGTTTCCATTTGCCCACGTTATTATATTCTTATTCCTCTATAAGCAGCTGTAGTGGCTCTCTCTCATGCATGCATAATTAAGCTTGCTCTCAGTTCAAGCTGAAAAAAAGCCAACAAGCAAGTTAAGTATGCACACACACACACACACGCCGCTTTTCTCTTTTTTTGAAGAAAGCCAAAACTAAAATGATACAAGGTAAAGAAGGAGACATTAGGTATAATAACCCAACAAAAAAACAAGAGGCTTAAAGCATTTCTTCACCATTTTCTTGTTCTTGTAACTCTTGTCTAATTTTGTATGCATACAAACCGTGTGTACCAGACTTTCAAAAAAAGTATACAAACAAACCAAGAGTAAATTGCTTACTCTTATTTTTCTTTTGTACTAAAAAAAAGTTTTTTTAGCCTTCATTTCATATCATGTCATGTTGCTTTTGTGTGTGTACGTGGAAAAGTGTACACAACAGATTATAAGCTGCACTCACAAAACAAGAAAAAAACAAGAGTGGATTGAGTCGGAGAAGGAAACATAGATACACATGCCTACCTCCCTATTAAAATATGTATCGACAAGGCAAAAAAAGAAGAAGAAAAGAATGGCAAACTTTCTCCTTTTTTTAGTACTCTGCTCTCTTTTCTTCTTTTCTTTCTTTCGCTCTATTCCGCTTCCTGATTTTACTTCCTTGTAAGTAGGTACACTCTTCTTTTTTCTTGCCTTCAAAAGTAATCTAAAAAAGGTGATTTATATGGAACTACAAAGTAAACTACGGGGTTTTCTCTCTAAAGAGTGAATTAAGTTTGAGCGGCTATTTATAGAGTTGAAAAATGTATACACATAATCCATAACCTTTAGTGCTTTTCACTTAGTCAAAAGGTTAAACCAAGCAAAGCTGAATAAAGCAAGTAGAGTGAACAACAAAAACAACAGAGAAACGTGAGAAGGTAAGTAGGGTAAAATATAGAAGAGATAGGTACATTTATACTTGTGTCGCCCTTTTGCGCAATTTATTTGATAAGTATCTACTTTAATTGAGAAAAATGACTGCCTTTAAGGCTGTATTTATTTTTGGATTTGGGTTTGTCTATTGACCACTGCTGACCACCGACTGCGTATCAAATTGAAAAAAAATAATAAATTTTAAATTTTTCGTTTTTGCCGAGTATGGGTACAGACAGAGTACATTGACAAGACATTTACAGGTAGACAGATAATATGTATTCAGGGGTTTTAGGGGCTATTTATTTATTTGTTTTGGGTTGGGTCCGCTACACAATTTTTTTTGAATAACGAAAATAATAAATAATTGGTTTTGTGGGAGAACCCGGGAAAAAATTGGTGTGCAATTACGCTTAATGATTATCACTAAAATGGCATGTTTGTGTATTCTTTTTCCAATTCCATCCTTTCTGAATTACGTCAGAATATTAAAAAATAAACCATTAGCGTATTTTTTTAAATTGATGAGTCATGGACAAAATTGCACCTGGGGAAAAATACAAGTTATATTACAAAACATGACCTACTTTATTTAACCATAAAACATGTATATGACATGACGAGTAGTAAAAAAATAAACGCACAATTTATTATTATGTGTAAATTTATGAGCGCACTTAACATTTGCATCCTAAAAAAGTAATGCAACTGACAGCTTATTTCGCCTTTTAACCAATTCTAAAGTGATTCGTTCTCAAAAACGGTATTTCCTTTTCATTGAAAAACGATGGAAAAGAAATATACCTACTTTTACAATATTTATTTATTTTTGTCATATGAAAAATGTAGTATAATAATATATTTATGATGATGATATGGAAACGTCCGTGTCATGATTGCTTCTTGTTGGCCAAATAAAAAGTGTAATAATAATATTTTCTTTCGTTGAAAATAAAAATCAATAAAAAAATATAGTAACAAAGGCAGAGAAAGAAAGAAAGAAAGAAGAACCGGAATAAGAAAGAAAATATAGTAAAGTGTGTATGTTTTGGGTTGTTTGTTTAATGGTTTTGCTGGGCTGGTCTATAGTCATGTACGCAAATAAGCTACAGCACACATAGTTAGTAGGCACACTTTTATACATTTTATGCAAGGGACACAGAGTGAAAGGTGTGGAGTCTTGCACGTTATTTTTTTACTCATATTGATTGATGTGTATAGTGTAATAGTAGATTCTTTCTTTGCCAACCAGTCAAACTCAAGTCAAATCGGAGAAAAAAGACTGCGCCCTTATTATGCACACTCCCAAAAAACTGCATTATATGTGCTTGTATGTGTGTGGTAAGAGGAAAGTATGTTCTGTAGTTATAGGACACAGGAAACGAGTAGATTGTGTGTGGTGACATGGACATGGTGGGAGAGTGTATATGGCCGAGTGGAAGAATTATCTGCTCCATGATTACGTAGCTGATGCAATCAGCATTGAATTGGCTAATATTGTTTGTCCGTCTGTCTGTGAAAGCATGATATCTTTAGAACGTTTGAACAAATGTCTTCATATTTGGCACACAGATGATGCCTTTTTGTTTCTGGTCAATGTAAAGAACCCTATTGACTTTCAGCCACTAGCTAATTTCGAAATTTTTACAGTTTAAAATTTTTTTTTACAAGTTTGTATCTCTCTTTCTCACTTATCAGCTACATTTTTATGGCAGTTCTTTCAGTTTTATTAGGGTTATGTAGGCTAAGGCTATATGCCTACTTCTTTCAGCATATCAGAAATACAAAAAATGTAACAATCCCAACATTATTTATTGGACGGGCAAATCAATTTTCTTCTTTTCTACAGCCACCTTTCTAGAAAATATTAATGAGACGATACATCACTGTTAATTAGAGGTATTGGGATATAGGAAGGTTGGAAAATGATAAAGACACATGTGTTGTTGTCAGCCATTTTTA
The DNA here is from genome assembly GCA_027744595.1 of Paronellides praefectus. Lineage (NCBI taxonomy): Eukaryota > Metazoa > Arthropoda > Collembola > Entomobryomorpha > Paronellidae > Paronellides > Paronellides praefectus. The sequence goes on along the minus strand of JAITYZ010000437.1, from coordinate 8,431 downwards.
AATAAGTAATATGTTTAGAGCTTATTATTGTAGTTGTGGTTGGCGCACGTGTTGCAAGGTTACTCATAGGTTGCTGTACAGTCGTTGAACACGCTATATTTGCACAATTAGCTTATCTGCTAAATACTCAGCTGAGCAAAAAATGTATTTATAACCAGTTGGGGAAGAAGAAGAGAACAAGACACGCGTTATGCAGCACTGCATAATAATAAATAATACCTTAGAGAAATAAAAAGATACATATACATATATATCTATAGTAGGTCTATGAATAATACAGTTTTCGGTAATGAAGAATGTATGGAGAGCGCTCTTTTGACGTACAAAATAATAATCCATTCCAAAATTTAAATGTAAACTGTAAAATTTTGTATTATGAGCACAGCTGGAAAGAGAGTAATTTAGGATCCATCATCACTTTCTCAAGTGAGAAATGTGTTATTATTAACATTATTAATTGGTAGCGTAGGTATATTATGCCTGTTTATATTACTTGTACGCCCCTGCGGCTTTCTAATAACAAGTTTCAATATTATTAGGGAATTGGGACTTTATGCTACTCCAATATAATTGCAATGCTTTACAAGCATCTACGTGGAGAAAGTAGACTAGACTAACAAAATACAAAATGCTATATGATAACATGGGATGTGTTGCTTTTTTTGTATATCAGCCCACATTTTAATAGGCAACATGCTTCCCTTATTTCTTGCAAATGGCTCAAGAAAATAAATAGTGGTGAAAGTGATATGATGATGAGGAAAAAGAAGAAGAATAAACAAAAGCAATTCATCTAATTTCATTTCTTCTCTTGTTTCCCTTGTGCAGGAGAAGAATAAACAAAAGCAATTCATCTAATTTCATTTCTTCTCTTGTTTCCCTTGTGCAGGAGCATAGGAGCGTGCTCGTCAAAATCTGAGTCTGTGAGTCAAGTGAGTCAAGAGTTTGAGAGGAGACAGAGAGTACAGCTTATTTTTATGTATCCCGTCGCCATCCTCAACATAATTTCCTTCATGTCGCACTACTACTCTCTTTCATAAATATTTTAGGTCAATGGGCCAAGTTTAGTGGAGCGTAAGAGAAAATAGCTTTTACTACAACCTAAAAAACGCTCTCATTCTCACTTGATCATCATAACAACAACAACAAGACATCCTTCGGAATGAATATGGAGGAGATGATACCAATAGCCAACTTATTTACATGACATGACGTGCAACCTTTTTTTTGTAGGCATCAAATTTAAATAGGTCTGGATAAAGATTATAGGAAAAGAATGCAAAAATATTAATATTTTTGATATGGCAAAACTCACCGCAATCTGCAAGAACTCAATGATACAATCCAAGGAGGGCACAAAAAACTCATCACACACAATGGCGAGCGCGACAAACATGTACATGACGCCCATAATGTAAAAGACGACAGCGCCATTTCGTCTCTGCTCCAGTGTGAAAAGGTCGGGGGGAAAGAGTTTGCCGTCTTCCTCCACCGGAGTCTCAGTGCCGGTTCCTGTTGGTGTCGTTTCCGAGCCTTGTGCTGAATTTGTGGGTGAGTCAGAGCCAGACGTGACGCCTCCGGAAAGTGTGGTAGGCCCCTTGGGACTGGTTCCACTCACGTCCACGTGAGGCTGGTCAATTTCCAAAGGCTCGTCGTTTCCCTGCCGAGCAAAATACACCGGAAGTTCGACATCTTGCAAAGCGGCGGATTCAGTATGATGCTGGTGATCATACTCATCACTACTTTTGTATTGCTGCTGCTGCTCTTGCTGTTGTTGTTGCGCATTGTTGAAAATGTTATTATTATTTTTGTAAATGTTACTTGTATAACCACTACTACTAATGAAACCAATATTGTTTCTATTGCTATTATCGTCACTACCGCTAATATTTCTATTGTTGCTCTCATTGTTGTTATTATTATTACTATTGTAGTTATTACTATTATTGTTGTTGTCAACATGACTTTTCCTCTTGTTATTCTTGTGTTGTTGTTGCTGTTGTTGGACAAGATTGGCAGAATAGGGACTTCCACTGTGAGTGTGTCCGCTGGAGGAGTAGGTGTGTCCCAACAAAGACTCCACCTCGGAATCATCCACATCCTCATCCAAAATGTTCATCATCCCCACCGTGCCCCCTTGCTCTCCCAGCAACACCTCCGCGTCAATATCTTCGATGCCTTGCCTTGTGGCAAAATAATCTTGTCTTTCTTCCTTCTCCAGTTTTTTACTATGTCTGTGGAGGATCTGGATGGGAGGACCGCCCCCTCCTCCCCCACCGCCACCCCTTTCTCCATAGTATAGGTGATCAGGATGTCTCAATCGTACCACCTCGGAGGCGCATTCTTGAGCATTCTGTGAGAAGACCAAGAGGAAAAACGCGAGTAGGCTGCTGGAGACAACGAGGCTTCTTGTCCACAGTCCGCCTGTACTTCTCCGTCTCCCTGCTCTCGTTATTGAGGTGGTGGTGGTGGTGCAAGTTGCTGTTGGTGGTGGCATGGATTCCGACGTGGAAGCCCGTCGTCCCAAATTTCCCTGGGCTACGACATGCTCATGTGGAGTACTATAGGCGCTACTACAGCAATCGTCGTAACTACATCGTAAACTACTACGACTACAGCCGCCAGTATAGGTCGCCGTGCCTGCAGCAACCCTTCTATGATGGCTCTCACAATCTCCTTCTTCCGGGACCATATTCATCATCAACCTCTTCATCCCCTCATCTTCATCTATCTTTTCCAACACCATATTATTATTTAGTCTACGTCAGTAGATACATAAAATCCAATTTCTCCGGGTTTTTCCCTAAGATTCATGCAGCAATACACACATTTTACAAAGGCTGAAAATTTTGGGGTCTACGTGAATACCCAGGCACATGTTCAGTATTTTTTAAACTGTAATTTTTCAAGTATTGCGTAATATTGAAGATTGGTATACACAAATATATACTTTTTTCACTCTCACCTTTTTTCATTCAGAGAAAATGAAAGGAAAATATTGGTTAGGGTCGTACATATTTCATTAGAACAAAATATTTATCATTTTTTTTCAAGTCACGTCATATGGCAAAGTTGGCCTATTTACTTTGTCAAAAGTTCATTTACAAGCTGGCGTACAAGATACTTTTTTGGTGCGATGCTTCCTGTCTCTCTTGTTGTTATATACTTTTTGACGAGAGCATGATGAAAAGGAGAGAGCGAAGGAAAAAAGTAGTGGCAAGCTTGATTTTTCTTTTTCATGAAGAGAGAGAGATGTAGAGAGAGCGGAAGGTGGAAGGTGGAAGACCTTTTAATCATAATAATAAAAAGTAAGTGAGGTGGAGCAGCGATGGGAATACTAAAAACTCAATTGGAACTCTGGCATAAGGCGCTCTCACTCCACTGGCTTTCCTACCATCCTCCTAATCTTTTATTTTTTTCCAGAGACAGGTAAGATGAGTGGAGTAAAAAAAATAAACAAGTAGTCTCTTGAGATCATGTACTACTTTTTTTGTACAAGATGATACTTTTTTAGTGAGTACTCCACTGACACTATTTTGTTGATCAGGCTGAGGATGGTAAAAAGATGAGCTAAAAACTCTGCCCTTTTTTCCTACACAGCGACGACCGAAGACGACGGTGGTGGTGGCGACGGAGATGGAGATGATGGTGGCATGATGATCATCATTAAAACAACGAGGGTATCATAATCAACATCTTGTTCCTCTTCTTCAACATTATCTCCTCGTGTTTCTCCTTGATTAAAAACATGTTACACGGATCATGTAAACGACATGATATACAGAATTCAACAAGAAGAAAAAAATATATAACAATTATTTGCTCTGTTTATTATTATTTTCAGTTCACCTTCGCTAACTCACTCACATCACCAGTGTTTTTTTTCTGGGAAAGACGCCTGCTGCAAATGACGTCATCAAAAAAAAAGTTTATACTGAAGTGATATACATGAAGAAAAAAATGTTTTTATATTATTATTTTTCAGAGAGAAAAAAAGTATTATGACGAGCAGAGGACAGGATAAAGGATGAGTTATTGGAAGGAAAGTTATTAAAAATTTAAACTCTTCTTTTTGTCTGCTGTTCAAAAAAAAGAACAAAACTAGTTTTATTTTTACTTTGCGGAAAAAAAAGAGTAAAGTAAGGCGAGAGACGGGAGTGATATGCTAAATTTTTGAGAATATTTCCAGGTAGTCTTATTATTTATTTCACACTACCGCACTCCACACTATACTCCAGACTTGCTTAATATTCTTTTTCATGTAAATTTTCAAGTTCAGTTTAACATGTGATTATATATACATGTCTTTTTAAACAGTCACTTTGAATATCATGTGCTCATTCACGATGCTTTGAGCTGCTGTGTTGGTGTTGCGGTTTTTTATTCTTGATGTGCCCCCAATACAAAATAGCCTTTTGAATTTTAATCCATTTAAATAAAAATACATGTGGACGCACACACATGCAAAACTATATAACTTAATTTAAAGTTTGCACAACACCCCAATACACGCTCACTTTTGACTTTGACTGCGTCACAATTTGTTTTTTTTTATTTTTTCCTGAAACCAGTTTTTGTTTTCCAGAAAACCAGTTTACTTTATTGTTTAGTGGTTACATAAAGAGTACTACTAACCTCACCCATTTTTTCACTTTGTCCATTGTTTCTGGAATTTTACAAATAATATTATTGCCCCTCATTTAACATAACGATTATAGTTTCTCCCTTTGTAGTATGGATTTAAAGAATTGGAATGTTTTTCGCTGATATGAACAAAAGCAGAGAGGAATCCAACGGAAAGAGCAAAAGGTAACGGTTTCACTGTACAACAAACACTTTTGGAGTTGGGAAGAGGAGAAAAATATAAGCAGCTATTGAAAAGGACTATATATGCCACTCTCCACTACACACAAGCACCACTCTACTCACAAATCACAAATCGCCAGAGAAGATGTGAGTGTGTGTGGTTGTGTGCAGGTGTGGTGGTAGAAGGAGAAGAAGAAAGAAGGGGGAAAATGTTTATTTTTTTGGTGAGAGAGAGAGATGTTACCCGGCTGCCGGAAAAAACACAACTGTGTTTGGAATAGGGAGCCCGGCCCGTTTCTATGCAATTCCAGGAGTACTACACTTTTCCGTTGTAGCAAAAAAAGAGAAAGATTATTCCGCGCTGCTTGTGCTGCAGTGAAGGAGAAGAAGTGTGGTGGTGGTGGAGGCATGGCATGGAAAAGAAAATCGTCATTGCCATCGCCATACACTTTAACGTCGTTATCGTCATCAGCTTCAGCGGCAGCAGCAGAAAAGTAGGTAGTAGTCGACTGCTTTCTTCTTCTTCTTCATGATGATATGCATGCCATGATGCCCGACCATAGGGCATGCATGCCGTTACCGTTTTGTTTTTTCCCCTAAGCCCTTACTTTACACTTTTGCTCGCATTTGCTATATATTTTATAATAGCATATATAAAGCCATGCAGCTATAGGCCAGTTCAGAGAATGTAACAATGGAACAAAAAAATATAAAAAGTAGACTACCAGTTTTTTTTTGTTAAATAGCTTCTAGCCCTTGGCTGTGAGTGTGCGAGTGAGCCAAGCGACATCTCCCGTTCCATAATAAACAGTTTGGGTTATTTGTTGCAAAAAAAAGAAAGCAAGGCTACAGAAAAGGGCTCATTTATTTCTACTCTTATTTCTTATTATTATTATGCAATAAGTATTTTCTCTTTTTTGTCCGTGGCTGGAAGTGGTATGGATGCCATTGAAGAAAAAATGAAGATATATGAAATGATATAGTTTGACTGGTTGACATATTATGCCACTGCATATTTGTATGTGCTCTTGTTATTCTTCTTTTCTAATAGCAAAATGCAATGGAAAATGTGTGCACAGTGAACCTTTTTTTATCATAACGCCATTATTTCTACGATCATAATGATTATTATTGCAAAATGCAAATCAATGCTAGTGACCTCTCTCTCCATATCTCTCTCTCTCTTTGTCTGATGCGTTGTGTGACACCTTGGCATGCATAATATGTCGTGTAAATGGGTAGGTATGAATTCCACCTTGTTTTCTTTTGATGGATAAAAAATATGCCATGATTGAAAAGAATCTCTCTCTGCTTAGCCTGTTCTAATTTTTTGCTATTATTCTTTTGGGTCAAAGAACAAGATGGTAATTTGTTTTTATTCGTGGAATCATCATCAGAATCATGATTTATGATCAATGTTTTGTGCTAAAAAACTTGGAAAACTGAAAGGTTATATATTGTTATGTTATTATATGGCTAATAATAATCTGCAGCTAAAAAATAAAGGTTAATTATTATTGATCGTGGAATTGGGATGATGGCATAGGTACCCAAAAAAGGGGATACAAACATGCTTATGAACAATTCAAAAAATTGTTTTTAAAAAAATATTATAGAATATTACAAAATTTCATTAATTTGTCACATTGCATTTTTTCTTTCTCAAAATTTCAAACAAGAATTATAAATTTTAAAATTCGGTCACACCATTATTACCACTTGCACGGTACAAAAAAAATTATTAGTTTTTATAAATTGGCTAACTAAATACAAAATTCTAAGATGACGATTGGCAAAGAAATTGTAACAATTCAGTTGGGAATGTGTGGAAATACGCTGGGCACTGCGGTAAGTTGATCACCGAATTCCACGTAATTCCCTGCTGATAATTTAGTAAATGAACCAACTGCAACATGTGACGGAAGTGAACCCTTTCTGCTTCTTTATTTTCATACAGTTTTGGGAAGACGTTTGCAGCGAACATGGTCTCGTGTCCAATGGTCTTTGGTGCGGGGATGACTACCACCAACTGGAACAAGTAGACTGTCTATTTACGGATGGTGCAACCGGACGAAATTACGTGCCTCGCTGTGTCCTTATTGACCTTGACCCTGCCTCTCTAAATACCTGCAGATGTTCCCCTCTCGGTCAAATCTTTCGTCCCGACAATTTCATTTTCGCGTATTCCGGTTCCGGAAATAATTTTGCGCGTGCCCATTTCACGACTGGAATAGACATAAAAGACCAAACGCTCGAGGTCATTCGGCATGAATTTGAAATGTATGCTCCACACCGAAACCCCATAGTTTTTAAAACCCCTAACCAAAATGATATGCCAATTTATTATTTTCACATGATACGTTTCGTTTCTACATAATATGTTGAACTTAGGTGTGAGAATCCAGTCGGGTTTCAAATTCTGGGAGCGCTTGGAGGTGGAACCGGAAGTGGGTTTGGAGCTATGCTCCTTGAACAGCTGAAGGATGAGTACAATAAAATGGTGCTCACAAACTACTGCGTTGTCCCTGGGGGTGGCACATGCAGTGACGCTGTGGTGGAGCCTATAAATGCTACCTTGGCATGTCCCTCCCTTGTCAAGAATAGCGACATCACCGTCTGCATGGACAACTTGAGCGTGTATGAAATTTGCCAGCGGACACTCAAACTGGACTACCCTACAAATCAAGACATTAATGAGGTTATGGCAAGGGTCATCAGTGGATTCACCTCCACATACAGATTCCCTTCACGAAATTACGTTGGCTGGAGATCAGTCAAGTGTGTGATGGTACCTTCCCCAAAACTCCACTTTTTTGTTCCCGGCTTTGTCCCTCTCAACTCTCGAGGGGTGCAACCCTACCGTAACTTTTCTGTGCAGGACATCACCTATCAAATGCTTCACGGTCCGGATATCCTTCACGGAGCTGGGGTCCACATGAAAACCTACAATGGTGGCAAGTACATCACAGCATTGGCAATTTATCGGGGTTTTTCGGTGCCGGAAATGGAAGTGATTGAGCACTTGGCCGCTTTTGAGGAATATAATCATTCGCAGTTTGTGCCATGGATGAACTACCACTTTATCAAGGGGATTTGTGAAATCCCTCCACCCGGCATGAAAATATCCGCCACATTTATGGCTAATCATACAGGTGCTCAGAGACACATTTGGGGTAAAATTTTGAGAAAGTATCAGGCCCTTTTTAGGAAAAAGGCTTTTATCCATTGGTACTATGCGGAAGGCATGGGGGATGATGATTTCAGGCAAGCGGAGGAGGAAGTGATACAACTTGTGCAAGAATACAAAATGTGCGAGACAGAGGCGCCTCCGGGATATCAACAGCTGGACGAACAGCAACTCTTTAAAAAGTGCATGGAACCAGAGCAAAATGAGCATTTGGCAGAGCTCTTGAAAAAACATATTTCCGGTGTAATCAAACCTTTCTGCTAATAAAAACAAATTGGCTTTTCAAACTTTTCCCATAAAAAATAAAAAAAAGTCTAAACTCTAAAAAAATAAGATTGTAGCATTTATTTTTATTTATTTTGTGACAAGTTTCGTACATGAAATATTTTTTGATAAAATATATATTTTGGAGCATCTTACATAAATATTTAAGATATT
>JAITYZ010000436.1:0-12997 GCA_027744595.1 Paronellides praefectus | reverse complement strand
AACTATATACAACCTTTTGTATCTGCCACGGAATGAGTAATAGAATCAATAGTACAATGTATACACGTTATAATGTATAGTTATCTATCCATCTATCTGACACGATAAATAAACTTTTTTTCAGAGTAAAGATTAAGTCTTAGCAGCAAAAAGTAAAAAAACACTGTTTATACTTTCTCTTCAACATAGAAAGAAAACACACACGGCTAGGGGGTGGTAATAGACAGAAGAAGAGGAAAATGTGTGTGTGCTCCGTGCTAGTACATGGACGATGGTATAGTACATGTCTTAAAGAAAGAGAAACAAGCTAGTGTAGTAGAACCACATATGCCTATATTATAAGAGATATAAATAAATATAGTCATCGTGGAGAAGAAAAAGAAGAGTCTACTACTTAAGCAATCACTCTAACCTTTGGTTTTGTTGTTGGTATAATAATAACGGTAAGAAGGAATAGTGTAGAGAAATGAATACACCACACACCGAAGAAAAAAAAGTATTGGGAAATGTGTGCCTATTGGAATCAATCGATCCATTTGGGGCCAAAAGAGGTTACCATTTTATCATCATCATGAGCATATACTATACAAGGTGGTACAAATATGTAAGGTATGTTGGAATGCATTTACGTTGAACATGAGCATATACCTATATACAAACGATAATGTCTTGCAACAAAGAAGGAAAGAAAAAAAGAAAGAAGAAGGAGACAAGAGGATAGAAAAAAAGGAAGCAAACATGGGAATAGTCATTATCATCATCGCCGTCGTCGTGTAGTCGTCATCGTCATCATCCCACAACAGCAGAGAACCATGTGATGATACGGGTGTATTATGTGCATATAAATATACACGTCATTCGCGTACTTAACTCTAGTTTCCGTTCAGTGAAAGTCAAAGGTACGTATAATATTTAGCAAAGCGCACATAACTTCATTTGTTCACCCGTCTTCCTTTTGCATGTATTGTCTGATGATGATACTAGGATATACAGTAGTAGTTGTAGTAAGTAGCAACCTTGTTTCAACAACACACATTTACTACACATGTCCATGTGCACTATGTATTTTTTATTATCCATTGTCATATGGCCTGCGATAAAAGTTTTTTTTTCTTTTAGCTCTTGTAGGGAAATAAAGAAGGACAGAGGAGGAAGAAAGTCATGGAGAAAAAAAAGAAGAGCAAAAAAATGTGAGTGAATCTAATGGCATGACCTTATGGCATTCATATAGCTTTCACCCTTGTTTCAACTCACAAAAAAAGAAGAACAAGTTTGTTAGCAATTTGACTCTTTATTTGGACCTGCTCATTGGTTGTAATGATTATGATTGTATTGTGGGGTAAAACAAAGTACATAATGCTATATAGATTCCAAAAAAATGTTTGCACATTTAATATTACGCGTCGTTTATTTTACTGCCAAACATGTGTTTGGCATACACATACAACATACTGTTTGTAGGCAATTACACGAGAACAAAAATACATTTTTTTGGATGAAACGAGACCTTGAAAAGATTGGAGATCAAGTAGCATGCGTTCATATGTATTATTTGCATGTTCATTTTTTATTCTGTGCATTCCATTCAATGGAAATAGGAAGAAAAAAAACGGAGAGCTTATTTTTTGAATAATGAATCCATCTTTTGACTTTTTAATAACTTGCATATATCATATATGATATATGTATGACGGTTGAAGGGCATGGGTATATGTTGGAACTTTGGAACGTTTACAAAAAATGTGTGATGGATAGAAAAGAAAATGGATGTTAGCTTACCCGCACGCCTCTCCACGATAGTTCATGTCGGGGGATATATAGTCGTCGACAAGGAGTGAGTCGTCGTCAACGGTTAACAGTGAGTCTGATGGATGGTGTGATCTTTCGATGACAACAGTAGTTGACCCATGGGGACCTCGGTGATGGCCCAAACCGAAACCATGAAGGCCGGCATGACGGTCAAGGATGATTGTTGGAGAGGTTGGGTGCGAATAAGGTGCTGCAACCGAGCCGGGAACTGATGAGTAGGGACCTCGAAGTCGTCCATTGGCTAGGCGCAGGGACGGAAGTCTCTGCTGCCATCGTCGGCCATCCGCCCCCGACCTCTCTCGCTCCTCCCTACAAAGAAAAAATAATAATACACTGATTAATATATTTCGAAAAGAAAAAGGATTTGACACTTTAACAAATGTACCTTTTCAAAAAATGTCACCGCCAAAAAAATATTTAATTTATTTTATGCATTTGAAATGTAATATCAACAACTGCCATCATCAGTAATCTTCATTCAGTTTGAAATACATTTTGATATTTATATGCAAATATGCTACTATCATGTTCCAGTTCAATTTTATTTTTATGCCATTCTCATCTCATCGTTTTGTTGAAAGAGACATATAGCAGCACTCTTTCTCTCTTCAAATTTGTCTAAACCACATTTTTTCTTGATGCATATTACGGCGAAATGAAAAATTTAAGTGCTTGCATTGTTTTCAATCTGTGCAGTTTTTTAAAAGTGGAAGCGAGCCCTTTTACATTACCAAAAAAATCCTGACACATATCTCTTTACTTTTGTTTATTTGAACAGCAGAGCGGAGATTTTGCATTGTTTTCAATCTGTGCAGTTTTTTAAAAGTGGAAGCGAGCCCTTTTACATTACCAAAAAAATCCTGACACATATCTCTTTACTTTTGTTTATTTGAACAGCGGAGCGGAGAGAGAGAGAGAGAGATTGAATATTATATCAAAATTCTATTGCCTTACACTTATTGGGTTTTATACATGCATGTCACATATATTTTTTGTGTATTCTTTCAAACATTGCTTTTAGAGATGGTGATATGGTGCTCTATTTTCTCCATCCCGAATATGGAAACGCTAAAACCCCTTTTCTTTTTATATAAGTTTAAAAACAATGAAAATAAAGGGTAATGATATGATGGGATGGATAAAACCAGAGACATAACGGAAGAGTTGTACAACAATAATAACAGAAGAGAAAGGGACGACAGAAAAGAGAGCGGTGAAATGCGAGCAAAGCATTGAAGCATTCAGAGATCCATCGTGAAAATCCAGAATGGCAGTGCAATGCATACGAAAATATGTATCATGAGGAAGATTTCTTATCATGGTTCAGTGGAGTTCAAAAGGACATCTTGAGCTACAACCACTATCACTATGCCGCATATTTTTACAGTAATATAATGGGTTGGTAAAATATCCTCTTGTGTATAAAAAACACACTGGGATAATATACACAAAATGTGTACTATATATTTCTCCCAAATCCTCTACAAAATATATTATATAATTTGGTGACATATAGAAAACAAGTGTGCAGAAAAATGAGACAATAAAGTATACAAAAAATATATCAAACACAATAAAAAACAAAAAAATAGTTGAGCATTTTGGGAAAGGAACAAAAAAAAACAATATTAGATGTGTTTTTTATTAGCCAAATTGTATAATGATGTACATTGATATTTATATATTTATGGATGCATTATATATTCTGCTGACTTTTAGAAATAATATTAAATATATATACCCATGTATGTATACATGGTAGCAGCGCGATGAAAAGATGAGATGGAGAAAGAAAAAGAACTTGTAAAGAGATGAATGTCATGAAAAACAACTGAACAATGCTCACTCAGCACTTGTGTACCTCTACAACTTCTTTACTGTATACTTATGTAGCAATATATATACTAGAGAAATACATATACTCCCACTACACAAGTGTACCATCCACTACTACTAGGATAAATACAAGTGTGTGTGTGCCTGTGTCTGTATTCCAACTGAAAAAAAACCATCTCAACTGTCGAAGAAAGGCATTGAATAGACTGATATATTTCCTCCAAGGATCAAGTTCCCCAATGACATTGTCTATCAAGATTTCATGAGACACTTTCCCTATCTATTTTTTAACGTGCTTTACTTTCTCTCCGACTATTACATTACTGTAGAAAGTAGTGTAGTAGTAGTTTTTCTGCCACTTTCTTTTTCTTGCTTACTTCTCAAATAATACGGGTGGATATGTTTTGTAATACTTTTTACAACAGACAAAAAAACAAGAGAAAAATACTGTCCCGGACAATTTATATTATACTTGAATCCATATATATAAAAATCAACTTTTCTATCTCTTCTACCTTCCATCCTCAATAGAATTTTTTTTGCCTTTTTTTCTATATTTTATACAATTTTTTTCTCTCTCTTTGTGTACATGCATAATAGCAGTATTTGTTGCGATGAAAACTCCCCAAACAAGGAAAACGAGAAAATCCCATGCATAGTAAGTGAGAAACAATGTCGTATTTCCTCAACCATGTTTCAACACAAATGATATAGAATGCATGCAAAAAATACATGTCATTTCCATTTCTGTACACATTGGGACACACGCGTTACATGGTGTATTTGTAGACATATTATATGTATGAATGTGTAGATGAACATGGATTTATTATGATAATTTTAGCGAAATTTTATATATTCCTTTTGTATTAGATTGTGTTCGTACCGCTTTCACCGACACCAACAACACCAAAACCTCCTCCTCTCTTTTGCTTTTGAATATTATGTTTATTTTTTTTTCTTGTTGAAAAGAAAGTATTAACCCGGGTTTCTTTCTGAGTGAAAACCAATCCAGAAACTCTGTCAGAAACAGGAGTGTAGCACAATTACTTTGCTAATACTTTTGCACCACAACCACCACCTCCGACACAAAACGATATTTGCAAAAAGGAACGCACACACACACATACACACACAAACAGAGACGGTCGCGTACCGCTGCCGACTTGACTGCGAGAAAAAACAGTCTTGTCTTCTAATTAATCTTCTTATCCCTTCCTTTTTCCTTCCAAAATATATCCATATCTGCTCGANTATCCCTTCCTTTTTCCTTCCAAAATATATCCATATCTGCTCGAGTGATGCAGGAGCGAACGTTCACAAAAAACTTGCAGGATATCACGAAATCACACAAAAATCCGCTATCGCATCAGGAAAAAAATTATATATACGTTCTCAACAACAATAACAAAACTAACTGCACGCAAAGACGAGATACATAACATTATATATACATAAGTATTATATACGCGACTCGAATTTAATAACGAAAAAAAAGTCAAAAGCACCGATTCAAAATCACAATTTCATTCTATGAATAGAGATATATTGTATAATCCATGATTAATTAAAAAGGAATCACTATTTTGAGTGTGTGTGGGAAGAATATATAAAGAGTTGAACAAACAGTGTACAAATAAGTATATTGGAAATTGTGCATTCAATATATATGTGAACTAGAGAACTCGCTATCAAGGAGGAAAACTAAAATAAAGACAAAAAAATGTAATAGGAATTTAGATAGGAACCTACAGGAAAAAGGAATAAAAGTTGGTGAATGAAAGAGAAAATAAGTACAAAATTATATAGTTTTTATACAGTATATTATATTCTACAGGGGAAAAAAATGACTGCTTGTGAACCAAATGTAATAATAGTAAATGGTAATAGCTTTCTCCTTTTTTTATTTTATTTTCTCTCGTTGCAAACAAAAAAATAGATGAGTATTTTTTTTGTTTTTTTATTTCTCAAAGAAATGTAACGGTACAATATACAAACATATATAGAATAATAATAATATAATAATAACAACAACAACACACACTTTTTTCTAATCACAACAACAAGAGAACAAGGACAAGAACACAGGAATAGTTAAGAACGAAGAAGAAGAACGTCCCCGTAAATACTACCGCGACGACACAAGAAGACGAACCAAATAAGAAGACGACGGCGACACATACTTTCCAGAACAAGTAAATATGCACACCACCAGCAGCACCACTGACACCACCATCTCATAACACTCACTCCTTTTTTTCCCTACCCAAAAAAAGTCTCTTTTATTTCTCTCTGTGTTCTAGCAAAAGAAGCAGCACACACACACCACACACAAAAGATTTTTTTGGTAGTAAGTTTTCTTCTTTTTTCTCTTCTTTTTTTTATTGGAAAGCTAGGCCTGGCTTGCCTGGCACTAACTCGTTTGCAGACTAGCTAGCTACTAGTGACTGGCTGACACAGTGGCCCACTTGAGTTGAGTTTGCTGCTGCCGCTGCTGCTGCTGCTGCCTTGCTTTCCCATGCCGTGCGCTGGTGATATGGTGGATGGATGGACAGCTTATAGGTGCTTCTCTCTCTTCTTCTCCTTCCCTCTCCGTCTCTCTCTTTCTCTCTCTCTCAAGCTCGCTCACTTCACAACTACTAGTTTTGCTTCGTTCACAAAATTCCTCCCGCTATATGCTCATAAAGATATTCACACTTACAACACACACTCCTATGAGAGTCTTCTTTTGGGAAAAAAGACGGGACCAAATTGCATGGAGTCTATAATGTCTTGTAGTATAGTAAGCAGAGTTTGTGTGTGTGGGAGAGAGAGAGAGTGAACGAAGGAGCAAATGATGGAAAGGAAAGGAGAAGAAAAAAGCAGAGAGAAGTATGCAAGCATGCATGCATGCGAGAATAGGAAAAACGGTTAGATGGAAGACAACCCGTGAACTGCTTCGTTCACAAAATTCCTCCCGCTATATGCTCATAAAGATATTCACACTTACAACACACACTGCTATGAGAGTCTTCTTTTGGGAAAAAAGATGGGACCAAATTGCATGGAGTCTATAATGTCTTGTAGTATAGTAAGCTGAGTTTGTGTGTGTGAGAGAGAGAGTGAGAGAAGGAGCAAATGATGGAAAGGAAAGGATAAGAAAAAAGCAGAGAGAAGTATGCAAGCATGCATGCATGCGAGAATAGGAAAAACGGTTAGATGGAAGACAACCCGTGAACCCAACCGTGGTATTCCCTATAAACAAGCAGACTTCCACCACCACCACCGTCACCACCACCTCCACCACACGGCCAACATCGCTTATACCGTTAACCATGATACTTACATGTTATAAGATTAAAGACATACAAGATACTCATATATAGTCATAATTCAACCTAGCTTTCATTTCAATACTATTCCCCCATAAATGCACTACTTGTTTTCATTGTGGAGCATTCGCAAATTCTATGAAAGAGTTAACTCAGCTCCTTTTTCCAATAAGAGAGAGAGAGAGAGGCAGAGAGGTAAAAAAGATATGGTGATGGCAAATAAGCAAGTAGCATGGGAACTCCGAAAAAGTCCGATTAAGGCCCAGCCAAAAGTCCCCGACTACACTGGCAAGGACAAACGAGACCTCCGTGTTGTGGAATGCATTATCACGGAACATGGCCGGAGTAGAAGGAAAAAAACTTTTTTCATATAAGCGTACAAGGAAAGAGATAGAGAAAAAGCACACACACACACACACTCACGTGAAAAGAGACCATCTCATAGTCCCGTCTGTCCATCCGTTCTCATAATAATCGTACACATGCAATGCAACTTACAAGGCAAGAGAGTTAGATGATGATATAACTGTATAATAATGATGCTACCAAAGGGAAAAAGGATTTTGTCTGTGTGCATGTGTGAATATGTGGGGATGACGAACATGATGAACAAAAAATTGGTCAAAGTGAATACTATAATCCTGGGTTTTTGTAACCAATACACGCTGAAACTCAAACCTTTGCAACTACTACTGTGAAACGGGAGTAACAGGAATTTCGGAATACAAGTCTTTATATTATCCAGTCAAAGTACCTGTATCATCATATGCAAAACCTAAATGTGCATTTCAATGTGTGTCTGTGTGCATATGATGATAAATGCCTTACCATGTGCAAAAGGTATAGTGAGAGAGCAAAAGAGAAGGTATTTAAGTGTCTTGCATGCTAAAAAAGAAAGTATTGGTATGCATATATACACATGTACCTATTGAGTAATGTGAGATGCAAAAAAAAGAAATGCTTCTCTCTCCCTCTTTCTCCCTTGCTGGTGTATAAACAAACTGGAAAATTATACAGACAGGCCGACTGGATAAACCGGCAAATGGATGGTCGCCGGGCGAGTTTATATTTAAACTACATGATATGTTGTAACAGAAGAGGATAAAAGTGGATGGCTTTTTAAATAAATTGTTTGTATGCATGATTTCCAGAAAAATGGCACATTTCAAGGCACCACTCTCGTTTGTACTTGTCATGTGGCAAAGTTTTGACGTTGTATATCCATCCATATACCATTGTGTGTATAAT
Source organism: Paronellides praefectus (assembly GCA_027744595.1). Taxonomy (NCBI): domain Eukaryota; kingdom Metazoa; phylum Arthropoda; class Collembola; order Entomobryomorpha; family Paronellidae; genus Paronellides; species Paronellides praefectus. Next base: position 4,793 of record JAITYZ010000436.1, on the reverse strand, counting down.
AATGACTATTCAATTTTGTATCAAAAACACATTTTATGAGCCAAACCAAACACATATATTGCATGCAAAAAAGATATATCATGAGAACAAGCAGGGTGTACAAGAGTCTTTTGTGTATACCATTTTTGCACACAATGCGATAATCCACAAACAAAGTATTATGACTTTTGAAACTTCTCCTTCAAAGTTTTTACATGAGAAACGTACCGAGAGAGAGAGAGAGAGAGAGAGAGAGAGGGAGAGAGAGCCGTGTATTACTATTACACCCAAAAGTGATACGCGAGTCACAGGAAAAGCGTTGGGATAAAAATAACAAAGATCAATAATGGAGAGAAGGCGAGACAATGAAATCCAGTCTGCCGCAGTCGAATTCGATCATCATTACAACCAAAAAAATATATATTTAGGTAAATGTATATATTATCTAATGTTCAAGACAACGTGAAAGGCTAACACCACACCGTTGGCTTTTCTTCTTCTTCTTTTTTTAATATATTTTTTTTGTTGTTGTAGGTCATAATACGAATGCCATGTGTAAGTATTTCCCAAAAAAAAAAGTCGAAAGACAGTTCATTTATACGTGTCGTTGGTTCGTGACTAGAAATGTTTGGATCCGTCCCGTTCGTCCACTCTCTTTTCTCTCAGTGTTTCCCCGTCGGCTTCCCTGCTATTACGAATTGTGTGTTTGAACTGTCAAAAAAATCATCAAAGTGAACATGACCGAGTTCCACTGCTGTTCTATATATTTTTTTTTGTTTAGCAGGCAAAACTTTTCTTTTTCTTCTTTTTGTTGGACAATAGGAAATATAATAGGTTGGTTGGTACATTTGGGATGCGAACATAAGTATAAATACAACACACAAAACGAGGAGATTTTTTTTCGACGGCATGACGGGATACTACCTTTTTCTCTTTGTTTTTTTATATTGTGGTGGTGGCCATAAATCTTTGGTAAAACTTATTGTATTTGAGAATGCATTCACATTGAGAGCAATAAAATAAATATACATGATAACGTAGATAAAAGTGTTTCTTAAAAGAAAACAGTATGAATGTCGTATCAATTCAATGCACAATGTTGAAGTTTTTTTGCATGCACTTGCTGAGACGGACATGATATGTGTACTTTTACAAACATGCGAATAAATGCACATGAAAAACAATACAATAGAAGAATTGTATATTTGTACAAAACTTTTTATGATTAATTGATAGCCAATAAATAAATATAACGCTGTAACGTTTTAAACAAGGAGTACAAAATATTGTTCACCTTGAAAATGATCAAAGGATATATGTATTTAAAAATGAATTATGTGTATTAACTATTGTAGTACTCAATTAAAAAGGTATATTAAGTACCAATTTTTTGTTAATTAAATTCGTGAAATTGCAAAAATGCTACTTTTAATTTTGTTTGCTAAGGTAAATGAAAAACTTGAGTAATTGAGGGGCTAACTTTTTATGCTAATGACGGATGCATGCCAACACCAGTTTTGGAAAAATCTGTTGAGTTTGTGGTAAAAACAGCGGCTATTTGTTTGTTTGGAACATTCATATTTTAAACTACCGGTTGACCTCGGCTGGTTGATGTAGTGCCAAAACATTGCATACGGACAGGGACAGACGGATAACATGAAACTAATATTAAGTAGCATGATTCTTCCGCTACTTCAATAAGTATGTGTAATATGTATCAGTGCTGCACAACGGTACGACAACAAGAGCTATCATTCATTCATAGTAAAATGTAAGCAAGAAATCTCTTTCTAACAATGTTTTTTGTTGTTCAATAAACACACACACACAAGGAGTCAAGGAATTGTATTATGTTTTGGAAATAAATGCGCACACATGCAGAAACAAACATGTGAATAAATTTTTACATGGTAAGACAGTATAATAAATATACAGGAAATAAGTCATATTGAACAAAAAACAAAAAAAAGTTAACCAACTTTCTCTTTTTTCCACATAGGGATTTCTTTCATTGACGATTCAAGTTTTTCGAAGCTGCTGTCAATGTTTAGCTGTATATTGTCTTTTTATCATTTTGTACTCTTCACCGACAGCAAAAAAAACTCTTTGTTCACTGGCAAGACGAACAACAACGATATACAATGTGATACAATACAATGAAAATAAATATTATTATATTTGAATTTTTACATGGTAAGACAGTATAATAAATATACAGGAAATAAGTCATATTGAACAAAAAACAAAAAAAAAAGTTCAACAACTTTCTCTTTTTTCCACAAAGGGATTTCTTTCATTGACTATTCAAGTTTCATAGCTGCTGTCAATGTTTAGCTGTATATTGTCTTTTTATCATTTTGTACTCTTCACCGACAGCAAAAAGTCTCTTTGTTCACTGGCAAGACGAACAACAACTATATACAATGTGATACAATACAATGAAAATAAATATTATTATATTTTGTTTGGAGAACACAACACAAAAAACTTGCACATTTTTTAAACAGAGATTGTCTATTGATCGATTTCAAATTTTGCAACATTTTTTAAAAAGCTAGATTTAAACAAAGTTTGCAATTTTTAGTTCATTATTATTTATGTATTCATAGAATGTCTATTGATCGATTTTAAATTTTGCAACATTTTGTAAAAAGCTAGATTTAAACAAAGTTTGCAATTTTTAGTTCATTATTATTTATGTATTCAGGTATTTGCAAACCCATAATCAACTTCTTTTTTTTGCAGGGTTAAATGAAATCGGGTCAGCCGGGACACATCATCATCCTCATATCATCATCACCTCACCCCCACCGCTACTATACCCATTTCTTTTATAACACCAAAAACTTTTTACCTGCCTTTCTAATATAATGTTTTTTTACAATACAAGACAACACACACTGATCCATTATTTAGCTTTTTTATTTAGTTTTCTTTGTGTGTGTACCGTGGTCTATATGCCTGTACGTCCGGTATTTCTATTTTGGTCGCAATTTCTCTTTTCTTCTCTTGTTTTCTTTATCCCACTTCAAAGAACTCCTCTACCATTTCCCTCTTTCATTCATTTTTTTAATACTTTCATTCATTCGCAAAACTGGGGATGTGTGTTGTGTGTGTAACTTTTTTTGCTTCCAGTATTCTTTTTCTTCCTCTTCTTTTCATTCAGCTATCATTCGTTTTGGTTTTTACTTCCCGGGGTCGGGATGTTGTTGCACAGAAGCACAAAGAAGATCCCCTCACGCCATTTCTTTTTCGCTTTATGAAACTTTTCGTATTCATATGAGTGTGCCCCCAGTACACATAATATTATATATACGTACATATATACGTACGTATATGCATGCATTCTATTTACCAAAAAAAATATATCGATATGATGATAATAATGATAGTATATATTTTACGAGTTAAATAACTGTGTTTTTTGAACACACGACTTAAATGCGCTCATGTTATCAACGGATCAAGACAACGTATATGAAAGAGTAGCCAAAATAGAAATATGTGAGCAGCAGGCTTTTTTCTATATTTTCTCAGATCAAACTTATTAAGCTAGAAAAAAGGTGGATCAATTGACAGGCAGACAAGCATACTAAAGCTGCTAGATATATTTTTGCTTGCTGTTAATACAAATATACTTTCAAGGAGTTTTGTTGGACATCAATTTCGATACAGAAAATAGAAAAAAAGAAATGATGAGCTTGTATAGAATTCTAAATGACTTACTTATTTATGTACATGTGTATACTTTCATAAATATCATGCCCTGCCTTCTAATAAAACTGAAAGACAGCTCTCTGGATAGAATTATAAAAAGGAGGTAACGTATATTTTTGGCCCTGTTTAATTTCACTGATACTCCGACGTAATCGAATGAAACGTCAGCAGTGAATAAGATAGCTAAATATGTTTGCAAGTAAGCTCATCACAAAAATAAAGGTTACCTTTGATATTGATTTTCTTCTTCTGTTTACTACCACCAACCAATATTTTAGAAAAAAGTATTACCTGGATAAATGATTCGCTTCGTTTTCATTAATATTTCACAGCATGTGGCCTTCATACAACAAATCAAATGCAATGTAATCCAAGAAAAGTATTAAGGAATAAATAAATAAGTAGGAAACTGTTTACATGTATGGTGCTCGCTGCAAATTACAGGTGGATTTTAATGTAGAGTATTCAACGTTTTCAATTATGATCATCAACTGACATTGTAAGTCGTAAACCAAGCAAGAAAACTTCATTGAAATATTACGTGTAGCTATGATTTTTTTAAATAAATTAATTTTCAAAATGAATCCGCGTCTTTCCCAAATGGTAAATAATTTAATTTATTATTATTATTATTATTCAAAATTCAAGCACTTTGAAATAGTTTACATCCGGCCAATATTATTATTCATTTCAGGTATGACTGTCATTATTGTAGGTCCATGTTAAGCGCATAACTATAAATCAATGTGATCGTTGACAACTGATCATTAATACTACCAGTAGACCAAATGCAAATTATTCGCAGCTCTATAGTTTAAAAATTATCATCAGCCATTCTGGTAAATATATAACGTATATTATATTAAAATAATAGGCGACACCTTGACTAAATTCTGTCACTTCTTGTAAGAAACGGAAGTGTGTTGTGTGTAGTAGAGACTAGAGACCAAAATGGTTTAACAAATCTTTGGACTCGAACAATTTAAGAAAGACCTCGCCTACTACGTTGCTTCAAATGAAGACTGTGTGTGACGAGAAAAGCATCCACTTTACCTCTTGTAAAAACATAGTTTTTTTCTGTTTACCCAATTGTGAAA
>JAITYZ010000435.1:0-10479 GCA_027744595.1 Paronellides praefectus | reverse complement strand
CTCACAGTCAGGCTTTAAAAAAAATAAAACGGTTAGATCATGGAACGGGGAAGAGAGTAACCTATCAAAAAAATGAAGAGTATAGTGGCAATACTGGCAATACATGTTCTTGGGAAAAAAAGACAGAGAGCGAGAGAGCAGAGTTGGGGATGAAATGAGTTCAGGGATATTGGGTGGTGCAATACAAATCAATGCATTTTTTTCTCTTGGCTTTTGTTGTTTCTTTGTTTAGAAACACGTTATATAAAATATTTTAACCTTCATAAAGCAAGAGATGATATTATAGGGAGAATTTTTGAGAATTATTGAAAAGAGGGGAAATGAAATTCTCAGAATGAATTGAGAGAAATTACTAAAGTATGCCAGCAAGCTATGGATTTCACTTGACAAATCTATACAAACCACAAAAGAGTTGACCGCACACACACATTAACAGGATAAGTGTTCACATTCATTCATGAATTTTCAAGTTCACAGGTACAACACAAAGAAGAGAACGTGGAACAATTTGCAAATAAATTGCATGTTTCTACACCTTGTTTGCTACTACAACAGACTAAGGAAATTTTGGGTAATAACAGGTAGGTAAGTCAGATTAGTTGAAAAACTAGACAAAATGCCTTTTGAATGTAGGTAAATAAATGAGATTGAAGGGGAAGGGATTGCAAAAAATTCTTGGAACCCGGGAACGGTCAAGGCTACCAGGCCAATTTTATTGTAATCACCAGCATCATGAAGGTTCATAAAGACCTACTTCCATGTACACATAATGATGTCATTATAAGATAATTGGCTCGACCATAATTTTAAAGGAAACTTTGTGCTCAATAAAAATAGGGAAACTTTAATTTTACAAATTGAGATGTGTAAATTCATGTATTCTCTTGAAATCCGCCACTTATTGATATAATAAATAGGTAGTAATAACAATACATAATCTTTTCCATTTTTAATTTAGGGAAGCTATTATTATCAGGGATTTGTTTTCTACAGTAGCAGTTAGCTTTTTTATTCAATTCAAAAATTTCAGTGCCATCAACTATTCCCGATTCTTGGTAAATTATATTGGTGGTACACATTATTGTAAAGGAAGCTAGGTGTTTTCATATGAAACGGTGAATCAACAGTATAGGTATTATCGTTGTTGGATTATATGAGATGAGGTGAGTGTCTTCCTTTCTGTTTTAGCATATTATATCCAATGTAATGTGTCATTTTCATCATCATTATCATCAGTATCAGTCATCGAGTCGTCACTCCCTTTGTTGAAATGTTGCTCATTTCATTTTTTATATTAGTAATCTTAGTAATCAAAATGAAAAATGCCTTTCCTTCCCTCCATCTGCCTGTATCGCATACCGTATTATGTTTTTTTTGTGAATAAATGACTAGCCCGTTCTGTCCATTGACTCATTCCAATATACAATAATGACCAACAACCTGTGTCGTGTGTCTTGCCCATCTGACTACTTTAAGAACAAGAAAAATGAAAGAAAAAACCGTTGCATGTGTGTGCTTGATAATGTGGATGGACACACCAAATTGTCCAAATCCTGTAGAGCAGATGATGAAGCCAAGCTAACCGGCTGTCGCGTCAGCAAAAAAGTTCTTTCACCGCATTTTGCTTGCCTAGTCAGACGTATGTTACAAATACTGACACACCAAATTGTCCAAATCCTGTAGAGCAGATGATGAAGCCAAGCTAACCGGCTGTCGCGTCAGCAAAAAAGTTCTTTCACCGCATTTTGCTTGCCTAGTCAGACGTATGTTGTACATTTGGGCACATGTATAATATTGAATAATTTTTGTAAAAACAAAAGTTGGAGTACCAAAGGCAACATCAAACTCAAGCCACAACAACAGCTTTTTATACACGGTTTGCACTTTTAAGAATAATTTTGCGCTTTGCCAAAATGCGTTTACCTATATGAAGAATATAGACTATATGATATTAGTATTGTAAAAAATAGTATAATAGGTAGGCATATTAGCCATCGTCGTATGTGCCACGTACACAAGTTCATAATGAACAAATATTTAATGAGAGTAAATAGTATGGAAAAATAAAGGATGAGAGCAATTTTCTATTTTGTCCGTATTTTAAATTCACAAGTGTTTATCGTACATAAAGGCAAAGTTCTTTGCATCTAAAAAATCTACCCATCTACCCATCCTCTCTTTGTCAATGGTCTTCTCGGAATTTTCTTTGTTTCATGCTGATTGCAGATGATGTTTTGCAGTTGCTCTACTCAAATTGTTAGAATACCCTGTTGTGTGGTAGTGTTGGGAAATCATTCAGAATAATACACCACGATCACTTATTAGTATTAAAAGTTGGGCAAGACAAAGAAGCGGTAGAAGTGCACGCAGATATTATGTGCTCATGCCATGCGGCTGCTTCAACTACTCACTATGATCTCATTTAAGTCTGGTATTGGCTCTATAAAAATGTTGTTTTTTGTTTGTGCAGGATAATATGCTAGTGGGAATTTTGCACCTTTTCTTTGGAACCACTTCATACAATACTCTGTTTAGTAACGTTGTAATGCAGAATCCCTGTATTATATGGGGAAAAGGGGCTACAAACAATGCATACGACATGCATCTTGCATACATGTATTATATTACCTTGTGAAGACTTTCGATTCAGAATTCTTTTCAAACCCCTTGTTGAAATCCTCAAACTTAGAGGGACTTGACCTTGTCAAAACTATAAAGTTATAGATCCCTTGTATATGTAGAATCTACATAGTAGATAGTAGAAGTGCTGCCATATATATTTTAATATGTGCAATATATGTGGCATGGACTTTGCATCCAAGTCGCGTAAGATGAATTGCTGTACAGCGATCCTACATGACATATGGACAGCATTTCCTGGACTTTCTTCGTTCAGGATTTATTGGAAGCAGAGCTGTGGGACTTGCAGGAATGACGCATAGTAATTTCTTTCATCGAAAATTTCCTTCCTCTGATCGCCATTTCCTTGTAGTGCTAAAGATTTAATCCCAGAAACATGCCAGGAAAACAATAATTGCTTTCTCACAGGCGTTTTTTTTTAAATTCTGAGAAAAGTCCGCTTACCTAAGAAGTGTATGCAGTATAAATCAATAAACACTTTTTTGTATTTTTGTAAAATATAAAAACTACTTTTGTGTCTACGAAAAAATAACAAGCATACAATAATAGCATTTTGTCTGACATTTTGACTGACATCTACATGCATGTATGCATTATGCATAATAAAATACTAAAAGAACCCCATATAATACAAATATGATGAAGAACTGAAGACTGGAATTTCTGGTTGTTCTACTTTACTGAATATGATGCAAATGCAAATACATACTTTTATATATGTATATAATATCCAGTGAGAATCGTGAAAATAGGTGACTGACTAAAAGAGTATTTAAAATATTAAAATTTTGTGATAAATAATGCATGCATCAAATATTTGCAAACTACGATTTACAATATATTATCACATTACTCTTTCAGTTCACTATTATATTATTTATGCAGATTTTAAATTGTAAAAATGCTGCAACCGCTCAATAAGATCCTATACTCCTGTCCTTCTATAAGCATTTTAGTTGAAATAATTATATTCAGATGCATGTTATTTCCATCTTTAGTGATGTGATGAACCATGGATGATGGCATATTATTGAGCCTTGAGCTCATAACCAAACATACAGGAAACATAGCAGGGATTCATTTTCTCGGAAATCGTGAAATAAAGTTCCAACCGCCAACAACATGAAAGTCTTTTGTCCTGCTTGACCTAGAAACAAGTAAACATACCCAAAATCCAGAACTCAACATGATAAAATACACACTTTTATGTAGCATCGTTGCACTATTTTGTAGGTTTCCTTTGTATGAGAAATTTATTCCCTTTCCTTGCCTGGATGTTTTTGACCAAGAAAGATCCCAATTTTCATCTCCCTTCAATGAGGATGGATGGGAATTTGCAGTCTGCGTAATATGAACTCATTATACCCCGTTTCATACTAGGTATGCAATGCATTTTATACAATAATGCAATGGGTTAGATGAGTATACGGCATTAGGAAATAAAATACATACCATGTACATACTCAAACGTAGGCATTTTCATTTTTCCATTCTTCCAACTTTCCATAAACCGAATATCGTAAGCCCTACTATTTGTATAAATCTTTATCAAAATTATGCGACTAATCATGTAAAAGTGCATTAAAAATAATTGATGTAAAATTGAAAACAAATGAAAATTCCCTTTCCTTGCCTGGATGTTTTTGACCAAGAAAGATCCCAATTTTCATCTCCCTTCAATGAGGATGGATGGGAATTTGCAGTCTGCGTAATATAAACTCATTATACCCCGTTTCATACTAGGTATAAGCATGTTACACGATGGGAAAGCTGAGTATAGGAAATAAAATACATACAAATATATGTACATACTCATACGCATATTTTTCCATTCTTCCAACTTGCCATAAACCGAATATTGTAAGCCCTATTTGTATAAATCTTTATCAAAATTATGCGACTAATCATGTAAAAATGCATTAAAAATAATTGATGTAAAATTGAAAACAAATGAAAAAAAAATTTTTTTTCTTCATAATGGAATTATTGTTGTTGTGCCGTGTGAGTTCTTTGTACAATACAAATACATACATACATTGCATGATTCTCCTATGTGGGGAGCGGAATTCCTTTTTAAAGCCATAACGAATGTACTTTATAGGATTTTCATTTTGAATCCTTTTACAATGTGTGTATTTTTCAAATTATCACTGGATGAAATGAATGGAGGAGTAGAAAAGCACGGGAGAAATAAATTATGCTCAAATTTGCATCTGTATATTATGTGTATGGTTGTGGATGGGTAAACAAAACCAATTAAGAAGGGGTTACTCCCAATGCAAACTACGACACTGAGACCATTTCTACGAGGGAGCCAGCCTAGACTAACAGCAAAGTTTGGTTCCTTTTATTTCCCTTAGATAAAATACACAACCCTCCATAACCCTTTGGATTTAAAAGATAAATGAATTTTGTACGTGCAATTTGTAAAAATACATGCAATTTTAGGTTCTGATATAATTAATTTTGGTTATGCAAACATTACATTTTAAATACAGAGCAATTAAACGCATAATATAATTACTTATGTTATGACCATTTTCAAGCTCTATTAGCAGCACACCTGCATAAAATCAGAAAAATGCCTGCACATCCACCGCTTCAACGACTTTGACATCCAATTCCAAAAATTAATTGAACAAGAATTAATGAAGTTATTACGGTTTAATAGCTCGTAAATCGATAATCTCATCGTCAGATGATACATTACTTTTTGATTACATTATTACTTTGATTGGTCAATTATATGAAATAAGTATCCAATTTATTTGAATACATATACATATTTACATGACTATTCTTTCTTACATAGTGCATTAGAGTATACTGATTAAAGATAAATATGAGCTTGTATCAGTTTTGCATCTTCAAAATTTCAGCTTAACTATTTTACTGCCGCTGTAAGCGACCTCATAGAATATTTGCAGTAATCAATAACCCTTTATCTGGTTTTTAGAATAAATAAACTTCAAAATGAAGTTGCACGGGATAATTAGCTGCGCATCAATTTTTCTATTAGCGAAGAACGCCCAATCCTGTAAGAAAAAATAGCCTTTCCAAATTAAAACGACTAAGAACCAATGCAATCCTCACATTCTTTACTAATAATTATTTATCGGTGGAAAAGATAATATGGACCCAATTACACGGAGCCCAATAGAGAATGAGACCACGATTGAGCCACGGACAATAAAGGATATACTCATTGAATTTGAATCAGAAAGGAGTCCCACCCTACAACCGTCGAACGGCCGTTTAAGCTTAGGGGATGTCGTTGACTTGTGTGAAGCAATTACAGCGGACGACAGTACTGTCTTGGAATCCAATCAGAAACGCATTTATCATTATATTCCGGTAACGCCAAGTGACAGTGGTAGTTATCCAAAGTTTCAAGCACCTTGCTTTGGTTGGAGACGCAAGCGATGCTGTATGAAAATAGAGTTAAATATTTTGTTGTTGTTTTTTAAATCTCAATTGTAGAAATACATACCAAGATTTATATGTAATTATGTAACTATTGATTCAGTTGGAGTCCCAAAGCCTCCATTTGATTATCGATGTCACTTTTGGTCCCCTTTCTTCCATTTCGGCGGAGATGCTTGTAAAGAGGCGTCAGATTCTCAAGTAATTGAGTACATGGACAGACGCAAAAAGAGGGCCCTGGATCCTATAACAGTAAATGGAGTTGAGGCACTAACGTTGTGTGCCACAGCAGACAAAGTGGATGAGGAAGCGGAAAGTTTTGAAGTTCGTTCTATTGCATTGCCAACGAATGAAGCGACTGATCTTCGCTGTGTAAATTGGGCTTCGTGTAAGTGACAAAAAGAAGTACTAAAATGACAAAAATGCCTATTTGTATACATAACTTTTTATATAATTCATATAACCATAATTATTTAAATAAAAATTTAGCTCCGGAGGGTGGATGGATAAAGAGAGACTTGGAAAAATCTGCATGTGATATGCTAAACGCAAAAAGACCAAGCCCAAGTCTTACAACTGAAGTCAACGATGACACAGGAATTATCGAAGACGTCTTCTCCGATATCATAAATTGCTTGTCATTCGGAGATCGGATAGCTTGTATATTTAAAAAGCCGAATATAGGAGTAGTTGAAAAATAGTGCTATCGACCATAACATAATTCATTATATAATTATTACATCTAAAAAAATAAAACTATTCTTATAACAGTTACTATTCCAAGATATATCTTGATGTAAACTACACTGAATGTAAAACAAACTTGGATGGGATGTGAAAATAAATTTCTCATCTCTGTAAATTATTGAAAAAAATGCATTGTATTGTGGTATACGGTGATGAAACGTTTACTATTAAACTTGCAAGAACGAAAATACCTATGTCAATTTTAGTCAATTACATGTCATCAACCAGAAAATCAAATGATACAATGCTATACAGACATGACATGGAGTTTGGTTACTAGCAGGACAGGACCTTTATTTTTATTTTTATGTCAGCCGCTTTCAGTATTAACACAAAAGGGTGAGGTCATCTAATAAGCTGATGTGATAACAAGTTAAAGTTAAAAATGTTTTGATTTAAAATATAAATATGTCAGAGCTTCAATGCTATCTCTGTGGTATATAGCCAAATTACACTTATGCACACATATTAGTATTGAAATTGTTAAAATGTACTCTGAGTTTTCAAATCCTGAAGAGATCCTCATGTTGACTCAGTTGTCATTTTTGGTTCAGCACAAATCTACAAACAAAACGTATTTATCATTTTTTTAATAATTGCCGATTTTACCGATTGTGCTAATAGCGTAATAAAAACTTTTAACGGGGTACTACTATTATTGGCTTTACCTCCATAAAAGTAGCAGCAACACACTGGACCAAGGGCCAATAAGTCTTGCAAGCCTTTTCATTTGCATCTATTCCAGGCGCTGGATATTTAAAAAAAATCATTATTTCTTTTGGGTTAAACTATTTTTATGAGTAATGATGGGCTTTTTTTTAAAAATAAAACGGAACATATTGTTAACAAAATAATAATTTGGCAATCTTACAAGTTTTGTCAATGCACTGTCCAAGCTTTTCATCAGCTAGTTGAGCCACTTCTGCATCCAAAGTTTCGTTCACAAGTTTAAAAACGTTGCCCTTTACAGGCATTCCTTTCTCATCAACCAGCCCTTGCCGTTGAAGGATGCATTTACCAACACACTAATAAATTGTAATATACATTTCAAATCAAGTATTTATGTCTACCCAACGGTCTTTTGAGAATAAAATGACACAGAAGAGGCTTTCGTTCGGACAAAAAAAAATGTTTCACTTACCCCCATGCTATCTTTGGGAATATCAGAAAAGCTCGTGCTAGCTCCTGAGCTAAACTCCTTCAGACAGTCTGCCATAGTTTTCAGCTCGTCTGCGGTAAGCTTTGTTTCCTTTCCCCTGCATTTGGGCTGCCGAAATGCTTGGATCTATTGATATAAACATATAATTTTATTATTTATGTAATTTAATTCCATAATTATTAGTTATATTGAATGTAAAAATGAATAAAGTTGTTTACCTGCATTAGGAAAAAGCAGCCAAATAAAATTATAAATGTCGATGGGATGAGTTTGCTTTCCATTTTCACAGAGCTAGAGTAGGATTTTACTGATAAATACTACTTAATTATTATCTGCACATTTATATTCAGAAAAATGAATGCGATAGGTTTGCGCATAATTTATAAGTCAAACTGGTGAGTAAATTGACAAATCTGGTCTTATATATGCACACATTTTAGTCCCAACTCACTTAATCATAGGATTTTAATTATTTTCGAGCATCAATGACAAATGGTATACCAAAGCTAATGAAAGACATTTTGAGCGGATGTATTCTGTTTGTTTCACTTTTAACTCCGCATCATACGCAACAACTCCATTGATCACGCTCATTCTGAATCAGAATTTCTGATTGTTAAAATGAACAATTTACAATTGATTCTTTTAAAAATCATACATATAGACAGATTCTTGATTTTTTTGGCATTTTCCATAGTATGTAGGTAGGTATGTATAGGTATGCAATGTGTGTGATCAGTATTTTCCATCTTCATTAAAATGAATGATGCTACGTTAGTTTTTGTAAAAGCCTAATTAATCGTTGGTAAACATGCTAGTTTACTTATTTTGGTCGTTGTGGGCTATGTTAATATCCGAGCACATAATTCAGCATAAGGGTTACAACCAATCACATATTTCATGGACAGAGGGATTATTATTTTACCAGCGACCCTTTCAAGTTTTATGCGAGTTCACGCTATGAACTATGAACTAAAAAAATGATCCTCATGTCTGCTGTTTTGAGTTTTAATACGTATATACGAAACCAACATACTTACACAAGAGAAATACTATACGGATTTTACTTTTTATTTTAGTAATTTTAACTTGCATTTCAATAGATTACTCAAATAATTGTTTAAGTTTACATAGCGCACAGTTTACATCATATATAGATCAACTGCAATCTACAAAAAATGATGAATATGCAATACTGTGATCATGATGATCATCAGTGATGATTCATCACCGCTCTATCATTGGGGAAATCACAGGTGGAGATTAATGACACCAACATTTACCATTAATCCGTTTATCCATATAAAGCTCTTCTACAAAAGTAAAAATATCTGGATATATGTGTATTTTATTTATGGCCGATCATGGAAATAATTGATACTTTTGGTCTTTGTTGTCCTTTAAACAGCGACGGGCATGATATTGAAAATGAAACTGCAAATAGTAGTATTTATGCTTCCAACTATTAATTATCGTCAGCGACACATTTATTATGTTGACATTGGCAGTGCCAATTTGGCACCATTCGTTAGTGGTCATTTAACAATGTGTGTCTAGCTCGTAGTTTATGAAATCTCTCCAACTTACAATGTTTTGAAACTGTCGAAATGTTAAAATGGCATGTTAATGTTAAACCAATGTCAAAGATATAATTTCGGGTGCAACTTTGGACTTTGGTAAAAAGCATTGCAAAATTTGCAAATTAAAATTTATATTATGCATTCCACATTATTTTACTGCTACAAATAGTTACCATTGAATAATCAGTACATTGACATATTGACATTTAATGATTACTTTAATAATTAAAATCGTACATAATATGGATAAAATATTGGAGAATATCCTGGGGTGAGGTGATCCTCACATCACAGTTTTCGTTCACCCTTGACAAATCTGTAAATGAGTCAAATATAACAATATGTACAACAGTACAACACATGAAAGATAATGAATACAATGATGTATGCACGCAAAAATTCCATTTCAGTTTAAAATTGCGTCAACTTACTCCTTTGAATGCTACAGTTACACACATGGCCAATGGACCATAGGACTGGCAGGTGGTATCTGCAGGCTTGATATGCTGGCCTAAAATCAATTTTTTCCATTGTTAGCCACAGCCTTGATGATTAGTGTATTTTAAATATTTTTTTAAACTCCAGTTACTATTCGAATTTATGAACATACCATTTTCATCAATGCATTTTTCAACTACTTTCTTGTAAGCTTCACTCATTTCTTTGGGCACGCTAGCATCAATATGACTCAAGATATTTTCCTTGTGCGGCTTTCCTTCTCCGTCAACCTATAACGGTTAGACAAAGGCCGATTATGAATTTGTTTCTTTTTTAAATTTTGCAATTAGATTGGACTCGTAGTCCCCTTACCAAGCCAGAACTGGAAAGGACACATTTGGCAAAGCAGGGAAGCTTCTCCGGCGTCATTTCTTCCATTGATTTTACCCCAACTTCTTCTCCACATTTTTTCATCCCTTCAACTTGTTTCGG
>JAITYZ010000434.1:0-10874 GCA_027744595.1 Paronellides praefectus | reverse complement strand
ACACAGCGCAGTACAGCATATTGCCCTTCAAACCAAGCAAATTCATGTTTTAGTTTTATTGCTGACGACGGTTAACATTATTGGGTGTACCAAATTTTACCAGAAAAATGTGTTCACAAAGAAAAGGAATCAAGAGTATAGAATTTGATCTTCGCCGGGAAATGAGAAACTTTTTTGATCATTTATTCTTTTATCTTTATTTTTCGGGTTCTCTCTGAAGATGACCTATTTTGATGATTATGTGACATGTGTGTAATAAAAATAAGAAAGAATTGTAGCACGCTAATACAAAGGTGCACACATTTCGCAACAAAATCCTATCGTTCTTATAAAACTTGACACCATAACATGTTGTACGACAAGTCATATGTACTGTACATGTAATAATATATATTTTGAGTTTCATCATGTCAAGAAATAAGTAGTATAAAGTAATATCCTTTTTATTTTATTTTGTTGTCTTATTTCTTTTTCTGCAACACTTCAAAACGCATCACGTTCCCTTGTTGCGCCTAGTCAACCCGTTCCCGATTCCACTGCGCCACTAACCCAATTTTCATTTTCCAGAGAGTGGAAAAAAAATTCTTTTATCCTTCAGAGATTTGGTGAAAGTACACACAAATAATCTGTTATAATGAAAAAGTGTTGTTTCTTTTCTCAAACGTCCATTCTCTCTTATATTTCTCCACTTCGACCAAACAATGCAAGTCATTTACCACCACTGATTGCATTACGGTTTAGTATGGTAGCTATATGTATAGGACTCGGATCATCATCTTTTCCACATCATTTATATGCATCAACTGGAACTGAGATTTCAACAAGGGAAATTTATGTAAATCCAACTAGTCCAAAATAAAATAAAACAGAAACAACCCAGTAACAAACAATGAACAATGTATCGTAAACAGAGTAGGTATATAATAAAATGTTTGCTTGAAAATAAACCCTTTTACCACACACCATTGTCATATAATATACATATTATACACATCCCGTCACTATCATCATCATCATCATCAAAGGTATTGTCAGCATTCCCTTTTCCCAACAACAAAATGGATGATGGGATGGGATAAGTGTGCAAAAAAAATATAAAAGGTTGTGAATACACTATTCAAGATTGAAGATTTGTTAGTATTCAGTGAGAAATCTTTTTTTTTTCTAAAAAAAGGGAAAGGTTTTTCCATGAACAAAAAAGGGGAGTGGAAAAAGAGTGAGAATGAAGAACAAAACAAGAAATTGCTTTGGTTTTACCATTCGTGAAAATAAGATGTAGGTTTCCTGATAATGATTGTGTTTTTAGCTCATGTTTTATGAAACAGGATTATACGATAGGAAGGCTCAAACTGGAAAACCAAGACACAAAAACGACGAAAAATGAGAAGAAAATAGGGGAAAAGAAGTGGAGGAATGCTGAGTGTGTCTCTTTTTTACATACACACATTTTTTGAGGGATTGTGTGTGGAAGAGGATGTAATGGTTTTTGCACTAACTTTACAAAAAAAATTACCACATTTCCATATAACCTTTACCCTACATAGTCATATATACTATTCAACTCAAAGAAAAACAGGAGTAGATAGTATAGTGGTGCTGGAAGCGGTAGGAATTTGAGTATCTGGATCTGCATAAATAAGGGGAAAGGAAAATACTGTGTGTCTGGTTTTAGCAGTAGTGATTGGGAAAATGAACATAAGCACAGGAAAATACATACATGAGCCGGAAAAAAGTGGAAAACACCATATAAAACTGGATTCAACTATGCATCTATATAAAAAAAATAACAAAGTCTCTCAAACTGACTGATGGATTAGGTTTCTTTCTACTTATTATTATATGGAAAAAAGAAAGTTTTCTTTTTTTGGAGGATTGCAATAATGCAAAAAGAAAACGAGATGTCGAAAGTGTGTTTTTCTTCTACAAAATGTCTAGTTAAGTCAATCTTCTATATTGACTAGTATATTAAAAGTTGACCTCCATTTTATTACCCGAGAGTTGATATTTTTCATCCAAATCTACGCGACTGGTTCATACCCTTGCGATATTTCCAAGAATTTTGTTATTGCAATTGTTGTACTAATACCACCATACAATACCTACGATATATGGTATGCATCTATTCATATCATGTAAATATATCATATGCCCAATAATAATGTGTCTTCTACGCTACATGTGCATTCTTCTGTGAGAAAAGGCGAGAGTACTGATCTAGTTGTTACATGCATTATCCATCAAGTTCATGAATTTTTATTGTATTAAAGTCAGTCACACATTTCCTTCTTCGAAAACAAATTTTATTTTTAGGATCGAGTACCCACTCTCTCTCGTATTTGTATCACAGTGAAAAAAAAGACAGACGACTTGACTAATGTAAGTATATTTACACGAGTAGAAAGTTCAAAATACATGTCCGTCTACTGAAAGCGAACAAAAAGTTGAATATTGCGTCAAACTAGAAAGAGGCTCATATGTAATGATGTAAGACTTCAAGAAAAGACATATCCGTCTTTTTGTGCATGTAACGTGTATTAACAAAATGTGTGTAATGCCATCATATATTTTTTGTTTGTATGCTACATGGTACACAACAGTGTGCGAGCGAATATATGTTTATCTTTAACAACTGCACAGAATGTCATTTTGTTCGTTCGTAAAAAAAGTACTTCGCAAGGAGGAGAAGTAAACAACACTTGCTTACACTTTCCAATCTGGTCACCAATAAAATGTTGTTCAAATACAAACATTCCTATGCACACTCAATACACACGATTGAATACCGTTCACATATAAATAGGAAAACTATCATTTCTTGTGCCATTTCTTGTTTTGACGTATTCACTACTCCCAAGAGAGACTCTGGAAAAACATCTCTACTACTCCGCCCGGAAAAAAATTGTGCAGGACTCTTTTAACAATAAATCTCAAATGTACAATAGCAATAAGAAAGGCAGTCGCATTGAAGTAGCAGCAAATCAGAGAGAGAGAGAGATACGGAGATGGAGATAGAATTTTTCCTTTCTCCTTTCAGTTCCGTTACAAAAATCTGTACATTTTGAAAATTAGGCAGGTATGGTGGTGGTAGAGCAAGGAATAGTTTTTTTTGGCGTTTTGTTGTTGTCGATTCTCTTGGATTATATTTGTTACGGAAAAACATGCTTCCGCTTCTTTTGAATGTATGTGGTTATTTGCATGGCGGAGAAGCCAATGAACGTATCATCCGAAATTCTTTTCTTGGCGGAAAATGAAAAAACCCTTTAATCTTACCTACACTTGTTCTTGTTTGTAATACGCCCGACGACGACCCGACGCCCCTTCATTGTTTTTACGTTGGTAATGTATCTACGTATGCATATATTTTCATCCCTCCCCGCAATAGAAAAAAAACAATAAAACCGTATTTAGTCATAGTCAGCAGGAATAACTGCGTAATAGCAAACTATGCATTTTACAATGGAACGGAATTAACCCTTTTTCCCTTTTCTAGCTATTCTCCTCAATCCTATCCAAACATTTAACAAACTTTATTGTGAAATTACCATCCATCCCACATTTCCGCCATTTCTTGGCGGGTGTACAAGAAATTAATATTAGCTTTCCCTTTTTGGTTGGAGAAAACGTAGTTTTTCTATCTGCAAATGTAAAAGTTTGCGAATGTAAGGACATATGCATCTCTACTACTTCTTTTACTTGGGAAGATGATACAGATGCCATATTACTTATTCAAGTATCGTAGCGGTCTTCATTATTTTGTAAAACCCGGTTCCTACTAGGAAACGTTCACTTCTTTACCACTTCCCTAAAAACATCCACCCTTTTACTGCTCCCACTTGTGCAGGAAGCAGAGAGTTAAGAAAATTATTTGATGTAGAAAAAAAACGTATAAAAGTTAATACAACTATTTTTCATTGGTTACGCTGGAATGTACGTGCAAGTCATTAGGCATACGACTAAAGGATTACGATACGACAATACATTGAATTTTTAGTTGCATTCAGTGTCTTGCTTCATCATCATCATGTGCTATGTTAATAGGATTCGTATCAGCTATCAACTTTCAATTCATGTCGCCTTTTGAAATCTTTTGAACAAAAAGGTAGAAATAATATAGTACACGGGGTTAATCGATTTAAAAGGCAGGAAATGACCCCTTTTCTTCTTATCATACAATTTACGTTTTACTTAGGAAATGGGACAAATATTAGATTATGTCACTGGCAGAGGACCAGGACATACCTAGGTACATATTATGTACCATGTACCTATATACAATCCCATCATATAACGATTTTTTTAGAGTTTGAGTATTTCCCTTTATTTGTAAAATTGTCTGATATTTTTTGTGCTTTAGAACCCCATTTACTAATTTAATTAAATTGAAAATCAGAGTTTTGCTCTCGAAAATGAGATCAAAGTTATTAGTAACAACAACTAACCAATATCCAATCTTTTTGCAATCCACCTCTTGAGAACGTACTTAAAAAGCATGGGGAAAATATCTTTTTGAGAGCCCAAATTACTGTACAACAACAAAATTGAGACTCTCGTGTATGTCAACTTTTGAAGTTTCACGTTTCCTACACAAAGAATCCGACAAACCACTTTAATTTACTACTTGCGGAATGAATAGCGAATTACGGTGTATATATGTCTGTATCTAGAGGCTTGAAAACGCAAAAGGACTTACGTGAAAGGTCGTGAAATTCTCTGTAAAGTGGTAATCCAATAGGTATTATATATGGTGGTATGTTGGCTAATGAGTCAAAAAGAAACTTTGTTGAGTATTGAGAGAACTGGTATAACAACCTCTTGAGATGAAAAAAACCACTCATTACGTTATATGCGGTAATGAGTATAATGATAATGACGTATGATGAGAATATCATATTGTGTTTCGGAGCGTGTGTGTGTGTGTTTTCCTCGTGAAACGTAATCTTTTCTTGATGTACTGAAGGCAGTATTAAGGTTAGTTTCACTAATTAGTATCAAAATATCAAGGTGGAATAATAAAAAATGTCATGCCTTGTAGTACACGCTTGTCAAAAAATGAATCAAGGGGAAAAGTTGCCATTTTCTCAGTTTTGTGTTCCGTTTCTTTTCATGTCTCCACTCTCCGCTGTACACACGTTACCTTGTTAATATTAAGTTTTCTGCAAAATAAATGAGCTCCTTGAGGCGTCTTAGAAAGTTTATCTCCTTTAAAGCTAGTAGCTATATTTGAAAAACTCAAGAAGCGTCTATATAACGGCTTTTAGTCACCAATTAATTTCTGTTTTTGTTCTTTCTCCGCATCTATCCTTTTCTTTTATGCATCACACATCTTAATTTTGTAAATGCCAGAGATGTACAATAGGCATTTTAAGGTTTCAACCACGTGACGTCACGCTCGCGTTGGCAGACGGCGGAGAAAAAGTGCCTTCGTCTTCGCATTTAATATTACAACAAAGCAGGACCACAATAAAGAGCCAAGGAGAAAGAAGAAGTGCAAAAAAAAGAGAAAAGCTATCCCAACACATCACCATCATGAGGCGCCTTGACATGAGAACAGGCATATATTCTAGTAGATTATTAATACCCCGTAAAGTTCAAAACGGGAGCATTTCACTGCTAAAAAGCTGACATGCCTGCATTATAGGTAGCCATTGTTCCGACATTCTCCGTCTCTCCATCTGTGCAGTAATAAATTTCTAATTTAATATACGCCATGATGTTTTGTGTTGTTTTACAACAGGGATAAATGCAAATAAGATAATATCATATGTATCTTGTTTAAACACAGCAAAATGTATGTATGTAGGTGTTTCTGCATGGAAGCATAAAGGAATATTTTCTCAATGTGTTTCTATTAAAAAAATAGCCTGTCAGAACAAAACAACGAAAATGTATGCATAGGTATACATAAAACAATAATAATGTTTTAGGAAGTAACAAAACTCTCTGGCGTAAAATTTTCCACCGTGTCAAAAAAGTAATATTTTTTTCGTGAACAATGAGCGTTAAAGCTTTCCTGCCAGTTCGTAATTGTCGCCAAAAACATATTTAGTTACTACATCACAACACTTTTATTTGACTAGGAATGACGTGCCAGATAATATTAATACAAATTTAATTTTTTGCACCGTCTGGTCCGTTTTCATTGTTGCTCTAAATATATCATATCATACATATCAAATTTAGAGTAACATCACACTACTTAAGTACCAGGTTTCTCCTGCCATTTGACATGAGAAAAAGAGACAGTAATGACTCGGGTTTTTAATAGCGGCTTCACTAATGAGCTCTTATGTTTTTGGATGGATGGTTAAAATAGGCTGACAAGACATGACACATTAGTAGATCAAAATGAAACTCAGAGGATGCTGCAGAGGATGCGTACACTGACATGAACAGTGTGTGATAAGTTGTATAATTGAATAGAATTGGTATCGTCGTATCACTTTATATCACACACCAGTTTACGTCACATGCAATATGTTTTTCATGAATATAACAGTTGAATTGTCGCTCGAGGAATGTGACTTTTAGAAATCAAAAATAGTAAGTAGAACGTGTGACTATCTTGTTAGGAAGATTCATGATTGTTTTTGTTGTTAATTTTGAAGTACAGTCGCAACACGCAAGTAAATTACATGATTTTCATGCATGCGTAATAAACGGATTGGGCATATCACGAGCGTAGCGCGCATACGTACTGTTATTTTTAGCAGCTTTCATTCACAATAAAAAGTGCTCATTGTGGACCAAAAAAATATGCAATGCAAAAGCCGATTTCAGGTTGATTTAATAAAAAGTGGAAACAAAAGTAGGCATGTGTTGTGTAGTTGTAGTAATATAATAAAGCGAACAAGATGAATAGCACGATTTTCGTGCTCATCATGATAAAGAATTCCTGATGATTCAGCCAAATCATATTCCATTCGCCATACAAGAGATTACTAACGAGCCAATAAGTATATCGACATCCCATCCCTGTCATCATCACATCACCATCATCGCAGTTATGCTTTGCATTATTAAATAAATTGCAGTTATTTATATTCGCTATTTTTATCAGCAGCGAGTTTTATTGGTCAGCATAACAGAAAAATATGTCAGATAATATTGGTTTGGTAGTAGATCGAGCATTTCAATTCAGATGGAAGTCGGATACACTCCTCCTTGACTGCTTGAATTGAAGTGGTTGAAAAGCCTTTTCATCTCGTCCTCAAATACAGATACATCAACAACATGCAACTACGGCAAAAATTATCAATGCAGGCCCTTCAACCGCTGCAAACTAAACTTAAGTTTAAGTTAGGGGCTGGTTTTTATGATGATGACCTTTCAGTTTCAGCTTGCTGATTATTGTGCATATGGTGTATGTATAGTCCCGTTTTTATATTTTTAATTCAAGTAACTGCTATAAATTGTAAACATGGATAATGGATAATACGTAAATGGATAAGTGTTCGATAGAACAATAATGTTTTTTCACATTCAAAACTTATAAGAAAAGGGCTCATTGCTAGCTAACCACTTCATGAAACATATGCATTCAAGTCCTTTTTTATAAAAACTTTTTTTCCACTCATTCACTTTTTGCGTAACAAAATTCGGCTGTGAAAAACTCATCATCATGTTATTTGTGACGTTGTTCAAAGCATTAATTCAGGATTGATTGAAGGTTCTCACGATACACTTTTAATCTTGAAGAGTGTAACACCAATGCTGTGGGAGAGAGTTTTGAGGAGCTACAAAATATGTGGGTGTGTAATACAAAAGTGTCAACAGAGAATAGAAAAAAGGACGAAAATGGGCAGCGGTAAAATAAAAACTCTCCTTGGGTGTTTTTTTTCATTGCTGCGTAGTTAATGTTCCAGTGTTTTTTCCACGATACCATCAAATGATTCGTTTCAGAAAAAAAGGAAACAAAAGAGGCAAGTGTCGAGCTAGTTTTCAAAACTTTCGCAAAACTTTTTTTCCTTCATTGCTTTACATGGGGCTCCCAACTTTGTTCTTGATAGCTTTCATAGGTCCTTTTGCAACATTAGCATTTGTTTAAGTGTAGTGTAATATGTGTATTTTTCATGGATCCCGAGGAGAAAGGGTTATACTATTATGAGCGTATTTGCTAAAAATAACCAAACTCTTTAGTGAGGCTGCAATGAAGGAACTTATATGAATGTATCGAAAATAAATATTTATTATATACATAAATTTGTTGTTGTACTGGGTCAGGGGTTACGAATGAGCAAACTTTGATCATAACCGCAAAATAAAATGCTTTTCTGATCATCGAGGCTAAAAAGGAGCATAAGCATTTTCTAAATATTACATATTTTGTACGTCAAGTTTGGACCACATCGGTTAAATCATTCGAATGTGAAAGGATGGCAGACTAAGATTGGTTTCATAAAAAAATGTAACGCTGTGCCAGCAAATTCTTAATAAGCAAATGCAAGTGTAGTAGCAAAAGAGGAATAAATTGTCAAGTTTGGACCACATCGGTTAAATCATTCGAATGTGAAAGGATGGCAGGCTAAGATTGGTTTCATAAAAAAATGTAACGCTGTGCCAGCAAATTCTTAATAAGCAAATGCAAGTATAGTAGCAAAAGAGGAATAAATGCATAAACTCACGCGTGGACGAGACGAGAGAGAAAAGAGAGAAGAAATACAATATATATATATTTGTGTGCAATATGGTCATAGAATCCCGACACTTAAAATATTGTTAGGTACGAAGAACCCGAACGTGTTTTCTACTTTTGTAGGCCAATTTGTTTCTGGAAAAAGGGAGTAATGCAAAGAAACGATCAAGAAGTCACTCGCATGAAGTTAATGAATATATATATATGACAAACAGTACTCACGCGTGGACGAGAGAGAAAAGAGAGAAGAAATACAATATATATATATTTGTGTGCAATATGGTCATAGAATCCCGACACTTAAAATAATGTTAGGTACGAAGAAGGCGAACGTGTTTTCATCTTTTGTAGGCCAATTTGTTTCTGGAAAAAAGGGAGTAATGCAAAGAAACGATCAAGAAGTCACTCGCATGAAGTTAATGAATATATATATATGACAAACAGGCAGACTCCAAGAAACTAGCGCACCACAACACCACTACCAACAGAGAATCCCCATTTATGCGACCAATGTGATGATGAAAGAAAATACCCATTTTAAGCTTTTTCAGAGGAAGGAAGAGAATGAAATTTAAATAAATAGTGCGAGTCGGTAAACTCGTAACGCACGTTCTCCTCTTACTGTCACCCACGTATATACAAACGGCAACAAACACTGCTGGATTTCAAAAAAAGGAAATGATTAACTTGAAATGAAGATACATTGCAATGGAGAAATTATTTGATAATTTTATTGAAAAATGAAACGCGGGGTGGTGGCGTGCTGCAAAATGGTGGAGAAAATCAAGAGTATATTTTAGTCTTTTATTTGAAACGTGAAGACGGCGGGAGAAGATATATCATTTCGATTCGTATTTCCATCTGGTCTTTTGTTAAACCCTTTACATATTTCGAATTCATACTGTGAGTTCGTAGTTCATTGTACTACTTTCTTTGCAATAATTTATCATTTTCCGCTGCTGTAAGGAAATCCCAGAAAATTCCTAAGGAATTAATATTATCCCAAATAAAAGCACAAATAATAATTCATACCCCATCTCTTCTAAAAAACATTGGAAATTTGCGCTCTGTTGCCAAATTACTATTGGATTTTATGCAAACGAAGTTCAAAAGTTTGTCATTGTGTACGAAAAATTAGGTATATAGTCTTTGTTCTGTATTTCTAGAAGAGTCTTTTAAACATGGTATGTTTGTTTCAAACATGGTATTCAATATAATTATGCCAAAATTCTATAGACATATGCATAGAAATATTTTATGCATCCTCGTCTATCTTTAAATTAGGTTTCTTTTGACAGCTTTTATTTTTTGTTTCACACCAGCTGTTTCACAATGCCAAGCGAAAAAGAGTTTTCTGATTGTGTTAATAATATACCATCATAATAAACGACCATGTTGTCTATAAGTTACTAAATATCTATACAAATGTTATTTGGGTCAAAGTCCTTATGTTTCTATAATAATAATATACATAAATACATATAGATGCGTTGTTATTTATATACCTACCATAATATTGTTTTTGCCATCATCCGACACTCCTTGAGACAAAAATAACGTCACGAAGTACACAATATCATTATGCAGCAGTATTATACCCGAAATATAATATTAATATTTTCTTGTTAAGATCCTGTCGTCATCATCAATTTCATCCCAACATAACCCATTAAACTTGAATATTACAACGTGGTGGTTTAAATTGGCAACTTGGCAAAAACAACTACTGCTTTGTCTTGGTTTCTTTTACATCAAACTCTCTAAAAACATCAACAGCAACAACTGT
This sequence comes from Paronellides praefectus, assembly GCA_027744595.1. Taxonomy (NCBI): domain Eukaryota; kingdom Metazoa; phylum Arthropoda; class Collembola; order Entomobryomorpha; family Paronellidae; genus Paronellides; species Paronellides praefectus. Next base: position 456 of record JAITYZ010000434.1, on the reverse strand, counting down.
TGGCGACATAATAAAATATAGTGAGGGGAACACATAAAACTACAAAACTCTCTTTTGTTATTTTGCTGACAATCATTTCTCTCTCAGAAATTCTGTTCAAGACAAGCAATTCTTCTGTCCCCTATTATTTATAATCGCGATCTTAAATCATTTATTTAAACAAAACCATGTGTCACACAACAAAAGGAATAAGAAAAAAATATCATGCTACAAATTTACAAAAAATAATGATCTGAAATAATATGAAACGCAGAAATATACGACTACATTTTATAGGAGAAAGGCGTCTTATTTTCCATCCAGTCACAAAGAGAAAAAAATGGTATCGTTTCCTTTCTCACTTGACTGTGAAGAGAATAACACGGCAATTCATGTACTTTTTCAAAACAGCAACTTCCTTTTCTGTCTACAATATTATCATCATGTTTTCCCTTTTTCTGCATTATTATTCCGGAG
>JAITYZ010000433.1:0-11423 GCA_027744595.1 Paronellides praefectus | reverse complement strand
TTGCGAATTGGGATGGCAGATTATTAAAACCTGAATCTCTCTGACACACAATGTCTCTCTCTCTCTCTCTTTCTATTTGTTTGAAAAATAAAAATAAAATATCGCCACCTTGACCATATTTTTACTCGTGTGAGGATAAAAAAAGGCATTTAAATAAGCCCATTCACTTCTTCCCAATTTTTTTCCCATTTGCTTTATCCATTAGCGTATAGCATTTTTCCTCCTTTCGCTGTGTCATAGTCAATAACTTGTTAAAAAAGAGAGTTTAAATCCCGTGTGTTCTCACTTTTTAATATGCATATTGCGCAATAGAAAAAATAAACATAATACTCACAAGACTCACACCAGATTATATTTGCACACAGAAAAAAAGAGAACGGAGTAGCAGCAGCAGCAGCAGCAGAGTATTAAACGGCAAACCAAACCATGCATACTTGCATGCATGCAAACACACAAACCTGACATTTTATGAAAGGAATCTCTTTTTGATTAGAGAAGAGAGTGTGTGTAGCGCGGTGATGGTGTTGGAATATATGTCGATCAATGGAATGCCAAGAAAGAGAAGAAGATGAAGAAGAAGACGCGTTTGTTTACAAAAAAGGAAGATTAACTCTTCGGTTGACTGAATTGAGCTTGAGGTTGCCTTTGCATGCATATTTACGCTCTATGTGTGTATGTGTATCTGTGTCTGTGCTGATGATTCCATAAGCACAAGAGCTCAACTCAACTGGGATCAGACCAGACCTAATTTTCGTTGACAAATGATTATAAAGGTTTTTCTTTGTAAAAGAAGAAGATGACAGCTAGTCATTTTACTACTCACTTTGTCACTGCTCATTCAAAAGTCGCACAAAGAGAGAGAGAGAGGGGAATAGGTACTTGGTATAATAGACATAGACATCATAGCACATTATTTGTGCCATAGTCAAGTTAATATATAAATTTGCAGTAGTTAAAGCAGATTTACGTGTGCGTATTGTATGTGGGGTATATAATTATGAAACTGCTACGCAAGAAGAAGACTTGAGAGAGAGAGAGAGATGACATGTACCTTTTCTTATTATTACACTTCTTTCTTTTCTCTTGGCTTGTTCTACTGCTCCTTCTGTGATGATGCACTCTTAATAAAAAGCCCTTTTCTGAATTCCTATCCCAAGCGAAAATGAATCCTTTTGTGTGAGTGTGTGTGTGTCTGTATGAATATGTGTCTGCACTTGTCTCTGTCTTTGAACTAAGATTTACCATAAAAGAGCGAGTGTGTGTTTGCGCGAAAAGGGGAGAGTGAATATAAACATGCACTTTAGTGTGCCATTCCACCAAAATCCTGGCTTTATCTTAAGAAACCAGCAGATGATGATACTTTTGCCCTTTTTAATACGAACCGGCAACTGGCGCATCGCTTTATATGTACCTTTTTTTAGCATAATAAAAAAAACGACTTCACAAGAACATTCCATGCAGGGAAACCATGCAACTATAACATGTTATGTGGTGCATAAAAGTTATCTTGTAAATGTGAACAGACAACCAAAACGAATATATATAAAACATATGAACAAGCTGTTTTTGGCTTTGCTCTTAGGACTGAGCCCGAGCCGTGCAAGAAAAAAGTAACTCGTTTAGTTTACCACGAGACATAATACACATGTCACACCACAAAAGTGTATATATGTGATATACACATGCATAGATGTGGAAGGTATCATCTAACTATATCAAAATTTAGTAGAATGAAAGAGCCCAGAAGATGAACAAGAAAACATGCTATACATGCTCACACCCACAACAAAGGAAATGTCGAGAGGAGGAAAGATATTATGCACATTTCCCAAAAGCACATTACAAATGAGCACGTTACGTTTTATCATTTCCTTTTTGAAAAAAAACACACAAAAGCAGCAGCAGTGGTGTTACGTGCCAATCCTCCTCCTCCGTCTGATTTATCCCATCTCCTTGTTTTCTTCTTCTCTAGTCTGCATTATTAATCAAATTCTGGGTTAATGGTAGCTTAATGACTTGCCTTAAGCAAAACCATATCATCATTATCATCATCGACATGTTTGAGCAAGTGGATGTTCAAAGGAGAAATATTATGACTTTAGCGAACAGAATATCGAGCGTTGGACGTAAGTAGCAGTCGTTGTATCATATTTCTTTCCTTTGATGTGTTTGTATGTTTGGTAGTAGCCATTAAGTTTTCGAAAGGACTAAATATTGGCGTCTCTATATAATATGTACTGTCTCATCGTCTTCATGGCAGACGAGAAAATTTTGATAGATGTAAAAGCCACCACGGTATGATGGTCATTAGATGAATGCTATATACATTTATAAGATGTAAACACAGAGAGCTACATGCATACATACATAACAATATATGGTAGTAGCCATTAAGTTTTCGAAAGGACTAAATATTGGCGTCTCTATATAATATGTACTATATCTCATCTTCTTCATACGGCCGACGAGACGAGCAGAAATTTTGAAAGATGTTAAAGCTACCAGTGGTAGCCTACCACGGTATGATGGTCATTAGATGAATGCTATATACATTTATAAGATGTAAACACAGAGAGCTACATGCATACATACATAACAATATATAGACCATTTCTAAAGGTCATTTATTTCCGAGAAGCAACATTATTATCTTTTTGTACCACAACAACAAGAGGCCAGACTCAATTTCAATGTCTCTTGGGGATTGCTTTTCCTTCTCAAACACGAAAAGGAGGAGATCTCCTCCTTTAACGAATTCATGCATTATGCATTGCCCAAAGAGATGTCCCAGAGGCTCTCTCACAGAGATACTCTCAAAAAAACTGATGTATCCTCTTACCCCATCACCAATTATTATTATTACTACTTTGTTCTACATAATAATATAACAAGATCCGTTACCCCTTCTCACTCACTACTGCCGAACACTAATGCTTGAAAAATGTGAATGTAAAATAAATTGCAAAAATTTATACTATGTAGAGTTAATATAGTTTATAGATTCTGTGTTTAGATATGCGAATGCAAGATCCGTTTTATATTGTGCACATTGTATAAAATTTGAAAAATAAACCACAATTGAACATGACTACGAGAAGAAGACACTTGAAAATATTTACATGAATTTTACATGCAACATGGGCATTTGTTAGATCGAAATTTAAATAATTGGAAAATGTAGCAAGTGCTTCGTCGCTAGTGCCTGAATACTGAATATATCATATTGACAATTTTTCAAGACCAGCTTAATGGATATTTTGGCAGTGTCTTAAAAATCAAATAAATTTGTTTTTCTTAAAATGATTTTCAAATTTTTCAAGAGCAACTGGGTAATAAAACTATTTTAATAGCTTGCATTTTTCTCCCTATGCGCATAGCAATCAGCTGCTACTATCATAAAAACTCATTCCTTGTAAGTTATCACCGTCATTTGCTCTCAACGTGAGCATGTGTCAAATGGAGAATCTACGAAAGCACCGATAATGATGAGTGCAATTTCGGGTACCACACAATAAATCAAGCTCTTGTCTTGTAATTTGTAAACTTTGAACTAAAAAATACCATTTTTAATGTTTGTACTCATGTGACAAAATGTCGTCAAATTGTAAATACAACATGGATTTTAAACAACCACATACAACATTCATAACGAGATGATATTATACAGTAATTACTAATTAGGTATACAATGTTATCACATTCTCGTCATCATCATGATATTCTGCTTCTGCCATAAAAACATTTGGCAGAAAGCCATGAAAGCCTTTAACATTTCAGGTATTTTAATGGAAAACCCAGTGACATTTTATTTGATAATGCATAAATTACAAATTAAAAAAGGTGATGTCACGCATCGCCAATCTTTGCTGCGAAGAAGAAGCAGCAACAACAAAAACAGAATGGTTAACTATCCAAACATCAGCTTTTCCATCATCATCATCATCACAAGCTATCAATATTCTATAAATTCCTCCTACCGTCAGCATCATCACCATTATCATGATCAATATGTCTCATCAATTATGCAGTATATCATCCCAAATTTTATTACAGGAAAAATAATTCCAAAAATTTGTACCGTAAATAAAACAAGGAGCAAAAAATACATTGACTGATGATTGTATAATATATTTTTGTACTCGTTCCCTTATTATTACCTTTGTTGCGCAATGCCAACAGACGAAGCCAGTGTGTTTTTTTTGCAGACAGAATATTTTTACTAATCAGACATGTAAAAAAAGATTGCGGTGGTGTGTGTGTGTGGCTTGGGTGAATACTGAAATTTACTAACTGAATACATTGATTGAATAGTTGAAAACATGAGAAAAAGAAGGGCTATTATGCTACCTCATCCATAGATCGTTCAGAGATGATGATGATGGTGATTGCTTGTTTGTTGAGTTGGTTGAAAATGCCAGATGAGGAATGCAGAGAGGTAGCATCATGCAAGTAGCAAACATAAATATACATTTTTTGTTATCTTTTTACTTCTACAAAAAAATAGCTTACTGTTGAATCGTGTTTGGTGCATGCGAGGCGATAACAAGTAGTAAGCCTACCTACCTATACAAGAAGAATAAAAAATGTTATTATTGTTGCCAGTATTTCCTTGTCTTGTCTTTTCTAGTTTGTCAAAAATAATGACAGTCCTACATGTATAGCCAGACAGTCTGGCTGCGATGATAGCTCATCGTCGTCGGTGGTTTTCTAACTGATTTTCTATACACCAATGCCAAAAAGAAAACGTATTTATGTTGTTTTTTTTAGACATTTACTCCTTGCATACATATTTAGTATTAAGTATTATATGCTTTACTTTATACTTTGTGTAGTAGTAACTGCTAGGCTATGTATTTCTATGCCTGTTTTTGTTACATNATAGCCAGACAGTCTGGCTGCGATGATAGCTCATCGTCGTCGGTGGTTTTCTAACTGATTTTCTATACACCAATGCCAAAAAGAAAATGTATTTATGTTGTTTTTTTAGACATTTACTCCTTGCATACATGTTAGTATTATAAGTATTATATGCTTTACTTTATACTTTGTGTAGTAGTAGTAGGCTGTGTATTTCTATGCCTGTTTTTGTTACATTTTCTTCTTTTTTCCACTGCAACTGTTTCAATTTGGTAAAACAAACAGAAAGAGAGAGAGAGAGCNTAGGCTATGTATTTCTATGCCTGTTTTTGTTACATTTTCTTCTTTTTTCCACTGCAACTGTTTCAATTTGGTAAAACAAACAGAAAGAGAGAGAGAGAGAGTTTTTTTCGTCCGAGAAAGATAAAAAAATCACTTGCCCTGCTTTTTCCAGAACGAAATTCTTTTTCGGAATTGACGAATTTCCAAAAGGAAATGTCGAAAGAATTATTTATTTTTTGGCAGTTGTACATAAATAACATGGTTTGTAGAATCTGGAACAGTTTCTTTCTTTTTTTGTATATTTATGGATTTTATCTTGTTCTCCACACAGACACAATTTTTGTTGACTGACTGTTACATATATATCATCAACATCAACATCATCATACAAAGTTTCGATCTTGTAGCCGAGCCCTTGGTTTCAGGGACACACTACTCACTGGCTTTCTGCGTACCCGCTACCACATCACCGGTTCTGTTGGTTTGGCGCTACTATGCTACTATACTTTCCCATTCCAGCGTTCTTTTTCTTCTTTTTCTAGTTTTCCACCAAAAAATAACATTTTTTTACTAGCCTACTTTACACACAACCATACAATGTTTTCTTTCCCATGTATGGTTTTTATTGTCTCAATGGAACAGTTCTTGGCATTCATTCGTGTGATGTGATGGAGGAATTGATGCAGATGTTGCAAGTTTGTTGAAGAGAAAGAATAACTTTGGGAGATATATCGCAATATAGACTTTTCCCAGCTTCGTTTTCTACCTTTCTTTTATCAACGTATTCCTTTTGATCTCGACACAAAGGCACACACACACACATCATCATCACCTCACTCACACCATATTATGATGAACCTTTAAAAAAATGTGCTATTTGTGGCTACATGAAGTATAGTTTATTGCATTTTTTAACAAAAAAAATCTTATCAGGTAAAATATACTTACATTTAAACACATTGTATACATTTATGTCTCACATTTACATTGTGACTTTGCATATCAAATTATTTATTTTGCATGTATTTGCATATAAAACCGTGTACATTTAGGTACACATCCGTAAATAAGATATACTATAGCTTTTAATACAATTTTATTTATATTATAATATTCACATTCCCCAAAAGATCCTTTCGCTGTTGCTCCCAGTCTATCTGGACTTTCACATTTTAAGATTCACATATCTCCCTAAAGAATAAAAATTATGTGAAGATCAAATTTCCGCCTGCTTCATCCTCGCCCAAAACGAAAGGAACAAGAAACTGTGGAATGTACGTCATAAAACGTACTTATCTGCCCTTCTCATTTCTCTCTTGTATATAAAAAACGCACACTTTTTAAATGTTTTTATGCATCATATCTCTAATATTTATGTCTACCCACTAAAACTTAAACGTTAGTAGTTGTATGCAAGCACATAAATATATTCAAATATAATGTAGATTTTCCCGTTCGATATCAAGCATAAAAACCTGGAATGGCTGGAGAAAAAAAATTCATTGACGCCATTCCCATTTCGAGAATATATATATTTTTTTACTTTTTCTCCTTATCTCTCACTTGCACATTCTAGCATAGGTATTTAATATGGCACCACCACCACCAACCAAGCATCCATGCAGCATGCATTGCATTATTACAATCGCTTTATATCTTACACACTTAACGTAATAAAAAACTACATTATTTCATGATTTTTGTCTCTTTATGCAGAAAAATTCATACAAAAAGAAATGTATAAACCATATCGCACATGCAGTGTAGCAACAGAGTGTAAGCAATCTAATAACTTGCTTGTTGTAGACGACTTTTTTCCAGTCGCTCTACCATCATCATCATCAGCATCAGCATGTATCACTCTTGTAATAATAACATTCTAATATGTAATATGCAGCAGCACAATAATAACGCATGGGGTTTTTGTACTATCCCAGTAGAATTTTTTTCCAATTTCCTCAAACTGATAAATACATGGAGGAAGGGAAGGAAAGACAAGATGGAAGAAATTGCGTCATGGATGTTTCCACTTTTTTTCTTATTCCAGAGCTCCATCGGGAGCCCAGCACGTAGACGGGGGATCTCTGGAAACCAAGTAGTTAGTGCAGTTTTATTTTGCTTGCTTGTCTGTGGGATGTGATGTGTACAAAAAGTAAAAGAAAATGAGAAAATATTAATTCTCTTGAGAGCTCATATCTATCTGTTCAAGAATAACAGAGAGAGAGAGAGAGTAGAAAATTGTAGCACCAAAAGAAGCGGCGATGTAGAAAAAAGGAGATGAAAAAAAAGTTTTTTTTCTGACTGTCTGTCTAAATCAACACACAAAACCCGTGTGTGTGGCAGTGATGGTGAGGATAAAGAAGAGGAAGAAAGATACTTTTGTTGTAGCTCTTTGTTAGTACATAAGATGTTCATGTTATGTTCGGGATATGATGCAGTTTAGCCAACAAACGACCATGTTTATGATATTTTATTAAATGATAACTTTCAGTTTTATCATGTCGTAAATGGTAGTTGTAATGTGCCTGGTGAGCATAAAAAAAATGAATGAATGAGGGAATTAGCACAAAAAAATCTTTGTACGTTTATTGGATACATTTCATTTTTTTCACATTTCAATTCCTAGAATTGGGAGGTTGTTGGAAGAGCAATGAGGGATTTCATCAGATATATAAATATACTATAAAAAACTATTTTCATCATCATTACAAGAATATTAGAAAAATGAGCACGTAGATCGTTAAACGTATGTACCTTAATAATAAAACATCAATGTTATATATTACATGTGTATTAGGTACATGACTGTGCCGAGCTGTGAATGTGATGTGATGTGATGATGCAACTGGCAAAAATTTAGCAAAAAAATAAAATTTGGAATTTTCTGGGCTCTTCTGGAAAAATGATACAAAAAAATGAGAGTTCATAAAAATTGCAAAGTGTAAAAAAATATATATAAATATTCAAGAAACAAGGGACACTATCATAAATATTTTGTTTTTGTTTCTTCTTGCTTCTTTTTTTGCAAAGAAGATCTTGTCTAATTTATTGCAATGTTCTACGAAGACGACAGACACACGGCGGCTATACAGTTTTTCGTCGCTGCTGTAGTATTTATGGGACGAAATCACTGTGTTATCTATTATCGCTGAATGTGCTATTTGACAGGAGAAAAAAGACAATAAAAATGTCTTGGTGTATTTATATCGTATTAATATGCAATAGAACTTTCCCATTAACATTAATTTTTTAACACTTGCCTTTTGCATACTTTTTAACTGCATGTGTGTATGCATACACATGGGCGGTCTGTTCATAATAATGTGTTACAAGGGAATTAACGATGTATAAAAATGTATAAAAATGTATCGGTGCGTCTGGTGCACAGAAAAAAATCTGTAAAGATGTTTAAAGAACGGGAAAAAATCACACATGAGGTAGTCAAATCAAAAAAGAGGGATAGAGTCAAGTCGCAGTGTGTAGTTTAGCAAACAAGCTTAGTACATACATTATAGCTACATAGGTAGCCAGTCAGCTACAAAATTTATGCTCCAACTTATTGGCAAACAAGACCAAATGAATTTTTCCTCCTTTTCCCCCTGTTTTTCTCTGTCAAGATTAAAATTTATGGTGAAAAATCCTCAATTTTCAGAAATAAATGAGCAGACAATTCGGAAGCGCAGCAGCAGCAGCAGCGGTGTAGCATGGATAACGACGTGATCTGCTTCCGTATGCTTGTATGTCTCACCAAAGGAGTACAGGATTACGATGCATGCAAGTATGCATGTGTTTTGTATGGAGGAATTTTTAATACTCACGTTTCAAAGTAGCTTATTATTACTCTCCCTTTACGTCTTAAACCCCACCTCTGCATTCCCTCCTCCAGCATTTCTTTTCTGCTAAAGAGATTATTGCTCGACCACGCAGCAAAAAAGTGAACATCAAAATAAAAAGGATGCTACACCTAACCAACGAGATATCAAGGCAAAATAAAAAGAAAACGAGAAAAATTGGTTAGATTGGTGTATCATGCATATCATGTTGTCTTAAAAGTAGATATGTATATATATATCCTCTGTATTGCTCCTCTCTGGCCTGGATCTGGATTTGCGATTAGTCATCCCTTCCTTATGTAGCATTACAAGGAAACAATGAAAAATTGCCTTGTTTTTCTTGAAATGTACACCAAATATTTTTTTACCTATGAACCTCTCAGCCACCACCACCATCTTGTTTCACCTCAACCGCCCAGTTTCTTTTTCCTTTCACTTTTTTTTAGTATAAAAAAATAAAATACTGCATGCCAAAAGCCAAGTCGAAGAGTGACTCTTTTTTTGGCAACAGCCCTTCCTACCTTTGCTATCATAGAGAGAATAAAAAAACAAGGAAAGTAGAATTACAAGGACGACCAACGGGCCCAACACACAAAGTATTCTCACGTCGAAAGCATTTGTCAAAGTTTCTCTTTGGGCCTTTGGTGGTGGTGGTAGTGGCATGTATATATATATTTATATATGTGTGTGTACTACTTATGCATACTTTATTTTATTCGTTTATTTTCTATTTTTGTACCGGAGAGAAAGTCTCGACACTGACTTTTCTTCTTCTTCTTCTTTTAGCATTCCAACAAACACGTTAAGTAGACGTACCACTCAAGACAAACTCACAATCAGTCTAAATCCTTACTAAAGCTGGTATAATAGCAGTTATGAATATACTTTACAAAGCTATATAGAATATAGGTATAAAAATTGTGAACTGTAGACTACTACAACGGGTTGTATTTCATACGAGGAAGAATTGAATCAGTGGGGAAATCCAAAAGTCATTGTGAAAAAAAGTATTCTTCAAGTCAAAGAACACAACAGACAATTGGACTTTTTTTCTACTTCACTATATTTCTTGTGTGATTTACTTGTTGTTTGGTGTTAGACATTCTTTTTTTGTACCATGTTAGGGAGAAGAAAAAAATAATGCAATACATCCACACTCTATTCCATCCATCCATAAAAGAGGGAAAAAAATATGAGACATTGAAAGATAGATATGCAGTGATAATACAACGGGTTGTATTTCATACGAGGAAGAATTGAATCAGTGGGGAAATCCAAAAGTCATTGTGAAAAAAAGTATTCTTCAAGTCAAAGAACATAACAGACAATTGGGCTTTTTTCTACTTTACTATATCTCTTGTGTGATTTACTTGTTGTTCGGTGTTAGACATTCTTTTTTTGTACCATTTTAGGGAGAAGGAAAAAAAATAATGCAATACATCCACACTCTATTCCATCCATCCATAAAAGAGGGAAAAAAATATGAGACATTGAAAGATAGATATGCAGTGAAAGAGAAAGGAAGTGAAAAGAAAAATGGAGGAGAAAGAAGAAGAAAAGACCGGACGAAAGAAAGTGGTCCATTTGAGCCGTCTGTCCTTCAATCTGACTTGTATATTACACTTTTGCTCTTTTGGAGAAACTGGCGAGTTATCATCTTTTATATCAGTTATGATCGCTGACGTTACTAACAAGAAGCTATTGTTGAAGGTTCGCTGAAAATGGTGGAAAGGCGAAAATGGGCAAGCCAAAAAAAATATAGACCATTGATCCACATTCCACACGCTCTATAACTTTCCACCATGTAGTTTAAACCCCAAAGTATTTGTTATAGTTATTATTATTATTATTATGAATTATGATTGTATGTATGTAGGTTTAAGTATGTATTATAGCTGTCCATCCGCCATATGTACACTCTGACTGGATATGAAATTGGTTGCATTGTGTAATGGTCTATTATGCACTTTTTGCACAGACTGCCATCATACTTGACACCTTTACGACTGCTCTGCTGAAAGCTTTTTTTTCTTTTTCAAGCTACGACGCTTTCTCCGGTTATTTTCTGTTATGTGATGATGCGTGTGTGTATATATCTTCACTTGAATGGTCATGTTTTTGTCGTTGCCAATTTGGTCCATTGATTCCAATGGGGGAAAACGGAGACGTCAACAAGAGTGATTGTGAATGGTCAAGAGCCATAATGCTTCTTTTGAGCTTTATCATATTTCACAAGAAAAACTGACGTTCAACATCATCACCATCATCACATTATTCCATTGCAAATAAATGTATGCAGGTATGAGCATTTATAGTGCTGCCGCTTTTTTCCCTTTCGGTTTCTATTTTGTTTCTATTTTGTAGGTATACACGTGTGATCCACAAGGCCATGCGGATTTTTCTGTGGGATTATTATTATTATTATTATTATAATTGTGTTTAGTTTATACT
>JAITYZ010000432.1:0-13418 GCA_027744595.1 Paronellides praefectus | reverse complement strand
TCCGGTTGCATTGCAGTATTGCAGCAACTTAACCACAACGCACAATGTAATGCAGTTCAATTCTTGTTTCTAGTTTTAATTATAGGGAGCAGGGTAGTATATCTATCGTGTTAAATTCTTAAATGTTATTCCAATCCTCGAAGTTAGTTTTTTCCGCTTTCGTTAAAAAGGAATAAATTAGATATTGTACGATATATAGACAAGATATAGTTTACTTTTTAGCAATCTACAGTGCAGATTCTGCACTACATAACATTAAGATCTACACGTAAAATTTATTATTGTGCAAGAATTTTGAGCGTGATTTTTGATTTCTACAAAATACTGAAATATTTCATGGAAGTATGTATAAATATCATTCAGACGAATAATGTGCTTTTTATAAACCGGCTTCTTCATTTGAAACTGTCTTGTTGATCTGCTTATAGTATTGTTTACTTCTATAACATAATACATCATATCAGAGTATCCACATTTGCGTTTGGTGTAAAGTGTGACTTTTCATGGTTGAATGTTCTACGAATCGTTGTAAAATTTATTCTACGTAAATATTTGCCAAATAGTTTTATGTGTATTATAGTTTTGGAGGTTGGAACTCTGGAAAGTCTTTTGTAATGTTCAAAATGTAAATAAAATAATTCCGCCCACCAACAAGTGGAGATCATATTATCCGTATAAATCAAAATTGAACTGTTGTGTAACGGAGAGCAGAATATTAATACGAACCGTACATGAATTGATTGAACTGTGTCCACGTCCAGTGTATACTAAAGCACCATTTGCGCATTAAAATATGTACATATTTATAAAGAGTAGTATGAATTCAGCGGTATCAAATTATACTACTTTAATGGATATCACATATGCATGTATGGTAATATAGTTTGACGTTCGTTCAAAATGTTACCGATCACTACCTCTTCTCTACTCCACTTCCGCTTTACTCACCCTCTCTTGTTTGACTATATGTTGTGGTATTTGTTGTTAATCTGAATTCATAGATCTGAATATCTAAAGTCAAAGCTGATGATGAATCACATCAGCTCATTTGATGGCAATATGAATGGCAATATAACATGAAGTTTTTTGTACACCTTTGTTAAATCTGGAGTCTGGAGTTTGTTGGCTATGTGATATCAAATCCGTGAAATGCATATATTTAAATTACACTACATCTGTATTCGATGATGATTTGCATGAGGATGTTCACTTGTTCACGATGATGATATGATGACAATGAATGTGGAAATGGAAATCAAAATGCAGAACGAAAACAAATCATGATGATGATGATCATGGTCATCATTATTGGATACAGAAAGAATTTGTAAAAAGCACACGTATCAAATATCTTCCATTTTGGAAGCTGCCCCCTGTTACTCATGCAGAGTTCATAGTAATGAAACTGTGTGGCAGTGTGACTTACAATAACATTATAAAGTTTAGAAAATAATATTACTGGATAAATTGTTTTAGAAAGTTTGTAAAGACATCATCATACACAAATGGTTTTCAACATGTCTCGTTCATCCTATTCAGTTAGCAAGTCTCCAGTTGCCCCACTTGGAAATCCTGATCCATTTTTAATTATTGAAAAGTCATTGGAATTGAACGGACAGCCATGGGTGGAAAATGTTAACTTGATTGAAAATATTCTAGTTCAAACTGTACAAAAATTGGGTAAGGATTATCCACAACTGAAGTCGACTTTCGTGGTGCGGAGGCTTCCCAATTTTATGGTAACAGCAAGCCGTGTATTTGAAATTATTTAATGATCATGGTTCACGTTTACAAAAAAATTGTGTTACAAACTTAATTTTTATAGGTTCCGTATACTAACACGAATGAATACGCCATCATCTTGGACAAATTCGACTTTTCTCTCATTCCCCACGACAGTAAAGCCAAATCAACGGCTGATAAAGTTGGCAAACCAAACTTTGGACAAATTGAGATATTTCTTCCCAAAAAGAATTCCAACGACCGTCCCTGTCAACCCGTTCATACACCTACTCCAAGCATCCGTATCCTCAAGAAGGGCAACGTAGAAGAAAATTATGAAGGTAAACAAATGCAAAATGGAGATGCTTCCTCCACATCAAAAGATGAAAGAGTGGAAATGGAAACAATGGAGGATTGTCACGTATTTCTCAGTCCCAACAAGGCTTACTATAGCCACGAAGTTTTCAAAACATATGCCACAGCATTTTCAAAAGTAATGCAAGCTTTGAATGAAAATGACAGACATGAGGAGGACGATAATGGCGATCCAGATCAAATTCAACTGATAGGATCACATTTACTAAAAAATTTGTTGTGTAACACTGAAGTTTCAAAAATCTTCAAGTTAATCAGCAAACCAGGAATACGCCTAGCTTCCAATCTCCGTCAAGGATGTAAAATGACTGTGAATCACTTGAAAAGCTACATTTCACTGATTTATGAAGACACAGAGGTTATCATAAGGCCTGGTTTATTCTATGAACATGGTTTTCACAGAGTGAACGCAAATCTTACGGAACGGATACCACTTTATCATTCGGGAATACTGACCGTTGGGGAATCCCTTTTGAAAGGGTGTCTTCTCTTTCCTACAAGTTTTGAAACTTTGTGGACACTTCAATTTTGGCCATCAGAAAGTCATATTACTTGCCAATTTCATCCAAGTAGTATTATTCTTCGCCTGTGCAAAATTTACGGGGCCTTTTGCTTGAATCCTTTACATTTTTTTGAGACCCTCAACAGTAATTTTTTAATTGGGTCTTTGGATGACTTGGATTCGTTAGCAAATGAAGAAGACAACAAGAGTAAACTGCTACCCACCGATTATTTCATAAGTAGTTTCTTAAATGAACTTGAGGAGTTTTCAGGTGTAGATGATTGGGCTCCCCGAAATTTTGCAACGAGACTAATGCATCTTCTCCGAAGTGCGATTGATTCATTTGATAAGGGGTTTCATAGTCATTATTTTACAAAAATTAACGTCCTGCGAGGACTTTGGAGAAAGAATTCCAGGGACGGAACATCAGAAGACTTTATTGATGGATACTGTGACAGAGATGAAAAAATTGTGCTTAAGGAACTAGATGACATTCGCGAGTCTCCAGATAATATAGATGACTACAGGGATATCAACATGCCTCGTTTTCTTGAAACGGACGATTTGGAAGACGAGTTTGGTTTGAGATTTGATGAACTTGACATTCACGACAGAGACAGATCGCCACCCACGTTGACATCTGATTTGGTATATCCTTCGGTCAATCCTTTTCTGGATGAAACTACTCCTTCCAGAGCTCCCACCGCTTCAAAGGGGACAACAAAGAGTTTATCAAACTTTTTAAAGAAATTGGGAGGAAGCTCAAAGCCAGGTTCAGAAGCAGGCTCAGTTCGCAACATGCTACGTGGTGGAAAATCCCCATCAAACAACACGGTACGGTCTATTGCTGATGTGGCATGTGAATTTGAGAAATCAATAGCCCTGCAAAGATCGCGTCCTTCTCTATTCCCGTTTCCAATATCAGATGAAGATCAACAGCAGAGAATATCTTCAAAGCAAAACTTATTTGTTGGAGAGGACAACAGGCCAGGAACGTCTCGACAACAATATGATAATGACGCGTTTGAAGAAGGCAGCATTGCAGAAGGAGGTGGCCCACGAGTTGAATCCATTTACTATCATATTCTTCAATGTATGATGGATCTACCTCCATCAGACGTTGCTACAGAGGATCCAGAAGTGCATCAGTACATGGAAAAGATGAAAAAGACAATGCAATCCCAAGAAGAGCTTGTGGTATCCTGGGGCAAGGTCATGAGTGAAATGCCTAAACCAAAATTCATTTGTCCCCATGCATTTACAACAAGACAAATTCAGTATTTAGCCAGGGTTATTCATGTAGTGAGTCGGTGCTCTCCAAGCACAATAAAAATTGTAAGAAGCACAAAACTTCCTAGTTGGGAAATAAGTGGAGATATCCTTCGAATTGTGCTACATCAAATGAGGTCCGAAAGTGTAGCTAATGCGAATAATAACAACCTTTTAATAAACTCCCCTAATCATTATCAACATAAACCTGGAGTGCACCCAGAAGAGGGGCGGCGTTCGCCGTCAAGAAAATCCTCCAGTTTCCTCATTTTTAGAACAAAGAGTCTACTCTCAAGTCGCCCCACAATGTGGAAAAGCTTCAAAAGGGATGGCCTGTCAAGCAACGATCCATGCAAGTTTCATGAACATGACCAACGTTATAGTAGTAACGGGGATCACAACCGACAATTGGATGCGGAGGAGGAAATGCAATTGGCTTTGGAGGATCCTGAAACCGCTGCAACAAACCGACTTTTACAGTGGCTCTGGCAGCTGAGAACATCAGAGATTGGAAGGCTGAGTATGAGGGCGAATCGGTATTTGGAGGAATTGTACCAAGTCAGTATGACCAACTCTCACTTTCTGGAGCAACATACGGAGGAAAAATGTTTTGAAACTTTGGCGCTCAGAAGTGCAGTCGCCGTAACGAAAATCATCGAAACTGGAAAGGTAAAGTACAGAGTACGTGTACAAAGTACGTATGCCATATAGTAACAGATAATTTTCCTAATCTACAATAACAAACAATTTTAGTTTCCTGCAAACGTCCCATTGTCAACAGCCATGAAGAAGGGATGGCTTTGGGCAGAAATGGTTATGTCACTAGCTGCATGGAATTATGACAAGGGATTCTGCATGAAGGCATACGTGCCGGTGAACAAGGATGATGATGGAGTAATAACTTATTTGTCAAAGAAGATCAGTGCTAATCATGGTGGTGATACTGAAGTTGGATTGGTCGCCGGAAGTGTTACAAGTGGAAAAGGTAAAAAGACTTCTTTGGAAACCGAACCAGATTTACCCGCCGTAACACTAGCCTTCCATTCTGAGCTACCCACCCCTGTAGGATGGAACGATATTGAAGACCCTCGTATGCCTGGACCTTTCACGATTGCGATTCTAATTTTCTCGTCATTGGGATACTATAAACTTTGGGAAATGATTCCTGGGAATTTGGTACATGCTCTGGTGCGACTACAAAAATTTAATGTACGAAACCATTTTATGTAGAAATAATTACCAACTTCTTCTTAAAAACCAATATGTCATTTCATTGATTTTATTTATTTTTTTATATAACCCATTCAACAGTCACTACAACATGTAGGAAACATGTTATCTCATCCCCACAGAAAAACAGCTTTGAATGAAGTCAGAAAACTAAACAAGTCAACTTCGTTTCGAATTCATCATTTCGAAGACAATATTATGTCAAAAACGTTTAAAAGGTAAGAAAAATTGCAACAAATTAATTATATATAATAGTTTTCTTAATGTACATTAGTCAGTCTATCGGGTATTTACATTGAATAATAATTTTTTTTTAAATAACTAAAAATCCTAATTTATAGGTTGGCCAGTATTCGGACAACAAAGACAAAAAAGAATTCCAACAAAAATACAGAGTACATTGGAGCACCCAACTGCTTGACCTGTGACGACGCTGGATGCAACGTTGCGACTTCCATTGACAAAACTAAACCTACATCTACAACTGTATCCTGGAATAATGGCCGAGAAATTGAATGTACAAAACTTTAAAAGCTTTATACGTTAAAATTAAATTAAAATTAAATTACGTTACACCTAGAACTAAGCTAGATTAACCTTATGTCAAGTTTACCTTAAGTCAACTTTGGCTTAACTATTACTAGTTTTAAGTTACTTCCTGTAAAAGTGTACAATAAAACTTACAATGAAATGCTTGTACAACAATTAAAATGTATCGATCAAGCTTCATTTTTACAAAACTCTTATGATTCCCAAGTGTTAGGAGGAGCAGTGATGTCAAGAGCCTCGCATTTGTCCAATAGAAAACTAAAATTTTCGCCACTGAAAGTGTGACATGCCAATCTTTCCTTTAGTTCCACATTCTTTTCGTCTTCAAATATTTTTTTTCCTTCATCCGATGCCTCCTTTTCTTTTAGTTTTGCTGCCAGCTTCACTATCTTTTTGTACAAGATTGTCATTTCTCCTGCTTTTAGCATTTCCGCACAGCCAATGTCAATGAAGTATTTACAGAAGCCAGCAAAATGTAACATATCGGTACTGTTAACTGCATCAGGCACATCAGTGGTGCTTTCACTAAAGAGATTTGCTTCAGTATTTTGATCTTCCGCCGGTTGGGGCACTGTTGACGGACTGCAAATAGACACTTCAGGTGGGTACGCATTCATTGGCCATTCATGTACCAACTACAAGAAATCAGGAAGAAAAGCATCGAAATTATTATTAAAATATGCATAATATGGCATGAAGATTTTGTGTTACGACAAACAATATTGTTTACATTTCATATACACCATTTCACATGTTAACCAGCGAAAAACTTGTTCTAAAGTGGCTGAGTCCTGTAACGTGATTACCTGATAAATTGAAGGCATTGAATAAAGATTTCCTAATAATAATAATAATATACATACCGTCATTTTGATTACTTCTCCAAACAAAGTATTCTTCACTGGGTCGGCATTCGTATTCAGCGACTTGATTCGATGAAGATGCACTTTCAAAATCTGGAAAATGAAAAGTTTACAGTTAAATTCCTAAACCAGAATGAAGCCGCATGACTAAAAAAATCTGCTTGGCTTTCAAAAAATTCCTTAATAATACTAATTATAAAGTCTAACCAATGGAGAAAAGTAAGTAAGATCAGGATACAAATTGAACAGAGGAACCAATCCGCACACGTGTACCTCATGACAAACGTGATCATCAATACAGTAAACTTTGGCCTGCAGGAAAAGAAACGTGAAACTGTAAAATCGTTAACAAATTATAGTGTTAAATAGTGTACGTTAAATATATGTTCATTAACCGTTTGAGTGTGCGAGTTGACACTTTTGACCTTTACACGGTACAACTTTTTCGAGTCCTGTTTCTCATGTTCAGGAAGCAAGACTGCGTAGAGCTTTTTCATATTTCTTTTCAAACGTGGTAGGTTTCTACCAGGAGCAAGCATGTTCACAGTGAGTCGACAATACTGCAGTAGGTTAGCATAATGTGGAATAAGTTTGTCCAAGATTGACCGCACTCCGGAATACAGTTCATCATCAGCAATAAATCTAACCCATAAGAATCCATGTTGATCAGCATCAAAAACGCGACACAATCCATTGTTCTCCACCTGTGTTTCATATTAAAATGTGCATATTTTTTTATTAACTGTGACTGGTACTATTCATAATATACTCATGTTCATTATCAATTAGTATTACATACCAAATGAATAAAAGGCGACACCACACTTTGCAAATTTCGATAGACATGAGTTTTCAAAGGGACGTATTTATCTAGACTCATGGACTTCAACTGAATTAAAATTTCAACCAATGGCCGTCCATCTTTGGATTCCTCACCCAGCCAAGTGGTCCCTACGTAATTCATTTGACAATCCGGCCATATCTTTTCGATACCACACAGTCTGATAACTGAATGTACTAATTTACGATCGTTAATAATCCCCATTTCCGCGAGTTCGCAATGAAACACCTGTATATATATAAAGAGTTAAGTTAATTATCATATTCAATATTCACACCATGCATATGAATCGGAGAACACACAAGTACCTGACACGGCAGTACAGTAAATTGATGTGCGATCTTGAAAGTATTTGAAAATTGGATGCCACCAATGCCATAATCATCAACAAGTTCAACATTGATATGGTCCAATTTCAATGCCTTGACCACAGCTCTCTGATATTCGGTACGACTAAAGAATCTACCCGTTGAATGATCTGTAGCAAGGATTCGTTTAATCTTCACGACAACTACCTCGCCCACATCCGGAATCCAACCATCTTTCCCAACATAAGTGTCCACTTGATTATCAAACTTTGAATAGTACGTGTCCATGCACGAAAGCAACTTCTGAAGTGTCCCGATCTTTTGTTTCTGTAAAATAAAATAAAAATAAAACCACATAAAATTTGTAACCTCCACCAAATATTGAACAGGTGCAATCAATCGATTTTAAAAATTACTACGTACACACTCAGGTTGGTCCTCCTCGTGGCACCGAAGGTACAAAATATCCTCATCATCAATGCATAACAGCCTCGTGTTAAGCTGAATGTTTTTGGGGAGTTTGACTGGTCCTGACGTTTCCAAGAAATACCGACCATCATCCCTGAGAACGATTCTTGTCGGGAGTACTGGCTTCGTGAACAAAGGCTTCGAGCAAGGTTCATTGTCACCGAAAAATTGCTCAACACTAAACTGTACATCAGCCTCCTCCAATACTTGATTACTTTCGTAAGGAATCGGGGGGTACACTTGTAACTTCTGATGTTCTTGCCAAAACTCACTCTTCTCGGCAGTAATGCCTGATTTAATAGATCCTTGTGGTTCTTGATCAACTGCTGAGTTTATGTCCTTCCGCGTAACGACCTCATTTTTTCCATTCTCCTTTTCAGCTTCCAGTAAAGGCTTACCAACCTGAACTGTTTCAATGGTGTGCCTACGCCCTCGACCTCGGCCACGGGGGAAACAGTTACCCGACATCACTAACAACTAAATCACTATGTTATGATAGTGACACTATCACTGATGATTGTAATTTGGCAACTCAATACAAGCAGTAAAAATACCTTTATGACAAAAGGTTTGCCAGATTAGTGATTAATTAACCTGAAAGATACACTCAGTTGAAGAAAAAGTACTTTTAAAGTAAAAAAATGAAAAGCACACAACTTAACAAAATGCACGTACTTTTTTAACTGGATGTTTTTTTAATATCCTGTTTGTAACTGTCTGTCTGTTGTCTGTCTGTATGCTGTATTAGTGCATTTTTTTGTTCGATTTTCGATATCAGAGAGAGGGACACGCATAAAATGCAAAAAATGCAAATATTATATGCAAATTACGAAGTTCGATCTCTAGTCTTGCTGAATGCGTTCATGAAAATGTATTGTCGTGAGTCGTGACTCGTGAGTGAGTGAGTCGTGTCACACGACTCGTGTGTGCATTGAAATTCATTGTGATTGTGAGAGCATTTATCGGATCAAAAATTGTACAACCCTACCATCCTACTAGAATATATATTTCGTTGTTTTGATTGTGCACAGCAAAAACAATGTGATTTGTACGAAATTTGAGCCAAGTTGTGAAAAATGTGCTTCTACCGTGCGAATGCGAATTGAAAACTTTTAAGTTTTTACTTTTAACTACATACTCCCAATTTTCTAAACAGGTAGGTAGAAGTGAAAGCTGGGTGGTACGACACGTAAAGTGTATTTGTAGACTTTAAAATTAATGCATTCATTACTGCTGTCATGATGTAATAGTATGGTTTATTTTAAATTTTCAACAGGCCCTGAAAATTAAAGATCCTCCTGTAAGCATTAGTGATCGATTAATTGAGTCTACACGTCATCTCTACTAGAATATATATTTCGTTGTTTTGATTGTGCACAGCAAAAACAATGTGATTTGTACGAAATTTGAGCCAAGTTGTGAAAAATGTGCTTCTACCGTGCGAATTGTAAACTTTTAAGTTTTTATTTTTAACGTTATTTGACTACTTTCCCAATTTTCTAAACAGGTAAGTAGAAGTGAAAGCTGGGTAGTTTGACACGAAGTCGTACAGTGTATTTATAGACTTTAAAATTAATGCAGTCGTTCCTTCCATGATGTAATTATTATGGTTTATTTTAAATTTTTAACAGGCTCTGAAAATTAAGCATTATTAGTGATCGATTAATTGAGTCTGCACGTCATCGTTTTTGCTGTTGCAAGATCTTTTTTCACAGTAAAGTCCTAAAGTGAAGGACCAGCAATGTTGAGAAATGGAGGAGGAGGAGGAGCATCATCATCCCTCGGGAAAGTTCTAGCGGAGAGTCGCACAAGGTGCTTAGTAGAACCTATTTTAGCTATGTTATATACGCAAACTTGTGTTTGTGCAGGCCTACAAAATTCACTCAAGCATACAGCAATTATGATGATTTTTAATAACGTGCATGTTCTTTTCCGTTTACAAGGCATCTTCAAGTGGCTACAGGAGGACGATTCAAATACTTGATTTTATCGAAAATTATTGCGTTCCTCAAGACCGAATTTCTGGAGGTTAGAGAGATTCGCCCCACTTTGCAGCAACTACTGGAAAAAGTTAACGAAACGGAAGTTACAGATGCGATCAAGAAGGTTTGTATAAATGTTTCATTTTAATTGTTCCAAGCGCATAAGGATTATGATTAATGTTAATTCTTTAAATATAAATTTGTTATCTTTGTAGTGGTTAGTTGAAGATGGTCTCGAGAAGCACCCTCGTGTACGTGTCGTTGTACCTGTGTCACGAAACAATCATCAAGATCCTCGGTATGCGTATGAACCCCCTCTGAAAAACTGTTCTACACAAGTTTCTCTTTTGAAATTGTTGAAAAAGATGCATGAGAACAGCGAAGGGCTTTTGAGAACCTCGGTGGAAGACTCTATTCCAATTGCGGATCGATTTATTTCGGTAATTACAAACTTGTTACTACCATGCCATATGCGTAATACCTTCATGCAACGCATGTTGAACAATAATGATAGAGTTTATTTTCATTCCGTTTCAGAATCTGATCAGTGAAGACAAAATTATTCAGATCACACGACTGGATAAAACTCAGGTTTTGTTTTATAAATCTCCAGAGCCTGTGTTGGACAAATGTGTTTGCGATTCGCGTTTTGTGGATTTATGGCGTAAAGTCGATGTCTGCAATAAGGAAATGAGTCATATTAAAACCTACTTAAAAAATCAAGGCTTATCAGTCTTTAATGAAGCTGCTCTTTTGCACATCAATGACCAAGAAGGTCCGAAACCGAAACGTCCGCGTAGATCTGCAATCAAATTTAAGGACAACGCTCATGTTCAGGATGAGATGATAGAATTTGGTGATGAATTGTTATAATTATTATGATATGTAACACTGATTGCTGTAGATTGGAATTTAATTATCAGTATGAAGATTATACTGCAAGTTTGTTTATTGTAATTTCACTTAATGTTTCATTTCATCACGCATTGTCGATTTTTTCTATCAGACTGCGTAAAATACATTATTAATAATAATTTATTATCACGCTAGCTCTCTACCTTTGAGGGCACTCCAAGTAACGTAGGTTTTATACTGCAAGTTTGTTTATTGTAATTTCACTTAATGTTTCATTTCATCACGCATTGTCGATTTTTTCTATCAGACTGCGTAGAATACATTATTAATAATAATAATTTATTATCCCGCTAGCTCTCTACCTTTGAGGGCACTCCAAGTAACGTAGGTTCAGAGCCTGATCTGGAGCTTGGCCGTCTTTGACGACCACTGTTGGCACCTCCAGAACTTCTTCTTCCTCTGTTTTCTGATTCCGTACCGCTATCATTATCTGATGAATACGACATTGTCCGCGAGTGACGTCGTCGGGGTGGAGATCGTGATGGCGGCTTTAATGAAGTGGAGGACTCTTTGCTACTCTCTGAAACTTTACGATTTCTATGCTGATTCTTGACATCCCATATCATACTTTGCCGCTGAACAACATCCGGGTACATGGATATAAATGAATGGTCATATGGAAGCATGAACTCCCATCCTTTCTTGACTACCCGAATAGCTACATTAACTAGAATTTCCGTGAGCTCTTCATTAGGTAAGTGCAAAATGGGCAAGAGCTTCCGTCTCTCCACAAACCGTTGCTCAGTAAAAAAGCTCAACTGTCATTCAAAGAAATTCAATAAAGTGACTGCTCATTACATACATTCGTAAATACATACATAGAAGACGTGTAAAGCTGAGTCAAAATCATTAACAAAAACATGTCAATTAAACATTCAACCTACCACAGTATCTCTTGCAGCTTGCATTACTGGTCCCGCTACACCATTAGCATTTGATTTAAAATCATCCGGATACAAAACTTCACTCCTTGCTACCCAACAACCCTGAACCAATACAGCTACTGTTTGTATGGTTCTTAAAAGAGTTGTATCATCAACATTAACGTATAATCTCGTTCTTAGGAACTCCACAATTTGGTCATACCGCATAACTTTGCCTGTAATTATTACATAAAGCCCTTTAGAAACTCTGAAATACATAATTTTGTAAGTGTAACGTGTGTTTTATAAATTTGACCCTAATTTTACCACTTACCATTCACAATTAGAATCTTCAACTGGTCAGGTAGCGCCATTTCTCTCATATTCTGGACATTGATTTTCTGCGGAGCGGACGCAGGTTTAGCTGTGGACTTGTCAGATCCATCAATCACAGTCTCAACATGTCTAGGAAATAGTTTGGCAAGATAGTCCTTTTGAGTAAGAACATACATTGGCTCATCATTATCCGTATTTGAAGTACACAATTGGCTGAAAACTTCTGTGTTAGCACTTTCGTATTCCAGCGTTAACCAAGGTTCTTCTTCCTCTTTTTTTCGTGCAGTAAATGAGGATTTACTACTAGTTGTTGGCTTATTAGGATCTATTGGATTTCTTTTAAATTTTACGGTCACTTTCTGTGCCTCCTCATCGGTTTCATCTTCAGTATCCACACCAGCGTTTTCTACAATAGTTTAAAAAAAAAAGATTTTTAATCTTTGAAATATTAAAAACGCATGTATGTTCAGTATTCAGTTTCACTTACCATGCTTTGCTCTGGCTTTATCGGCTTTATTTAAAAATGGCAACGTGGGCTTCATTTGAATAACTGATTTTAAAGGTGTCAAGTGCACACCACCATTTTTAATTATTCCTACAACATAACGGGAAGTACTAGTAAGTTTAGGGTGGCAAGTAGATTCTAGGACAGTCTTATCAATTTTGTTTGCTATTATAGATCCCTGTTTACTTATCTAAGGCCTTATCCAAGCAGTTGTATCTTGTCCAATATCCCCAGCGACCTGCCACCGTTCCCATAAAGGAGTCTGAAATATTAGAGGTGTGATTTGATTTGACATATAATATGCGAACACTTTGAACGCTTGACTGATGACGATTCTAATTGTGTGCTTATTCCTCCAATTTTAGTCCAAAATGAAGCCGGGACTTAATAAGATACAACTAACTCTTGGGCTTGAAACCGAATCTGAATATTATGATGAACTTCATGGGGAACTTTTGTCAGAGGCAGCTGAAGGACTGGGGCTTAACGAAGATGAATATATACCGTAATAATCAAACGTTAATTTTTACCAATATAATGATCACATAGCATGGAAGTATTTTTGAACACATTACTTATTTATCATTCTGGTTTGTTACATATTTAGAGATACAAGAAAGAAAATTGATAAGACTGTCCTAGAATCTACTTGCCACCCTAAACTTACTAGTACTTCCCGTTATGTTGTAG
>JAITYZ010000430.1:0-10125 GCA_027744595.1 Paronellides praefectus | reverse complement strand
ATGCAGGCATAGCTTGTGAGTGTCTTTCATTAACTTTTTGTGTAATCCATTTGCACATCTTGCTTCTAATCCAAGCAATGACGTCACGGCTGTATGTACATATTTATATAGGTATGAAAAATATCCTAGCGGGTGTTTGTTTCTTGGGTGCTTTATATTTTCAATTCTCTGGCGACAATGACCGGTTGCATGAAGTGGTAACTGTCTTTCTACTTTCTGCAATCAAAACGTTCCTAATGACAAAGGTGAAAGTCAACTGGCACAAAGTCGACAAAATCTTGATCTCATCTACCCATTCTCTACTCAATTGTTTTGGAAAAGAATAATAGTATATTTTTGCGAGCATAAAGCAAGTGAAACTTTTTTCTTCTCTGTATAATGTCATCACTTGTCGGGGGAAGAAGCTTTGATGCAACAATTGCTAATGAAAATGTACGATAATATATCCCATATTATATACATACATCATATGGATAACCAGCTAACTTACAGAACAACTCCCTTAACGCTTACGTTTACAAGGGCCAATCAAATAAACTTTTTTTTTGCTTTGTTGCTCTTATCCGTATACAAGGTTTATTTAGTGAGAAGAAATTACTTTTTTTTGTCAAATTGCGTGCACAATCCACAAAAAATACTCTAGCCTGCTTACACAGTTTCGTGAATCAACAAGGAATGTGTGTAATTGAGCTTATGGACGGAGTTTCCGATTAGTCTCTTTTTCTGTGGTCACACTTTCATGCAACCGTAAAACAAGCTTCACCGTTTTGCACTTTCCCGTCGTCTTGTGCGAGCTTTTATTGCAGTTTGTTGGTGGCAGCCAGAAGCAATGGTATTTGTTAAGATAATAGTAAAATATAACAAAAATGTTCCTTTCGCTGCTACACTCCCTTATATCCCATGTATGGTGTCTTGTCTGACGCTTTCTTCATATGAGATCCTGCGTCTTCTGTGTTTTCATTTCTAGTTCAAAGCCGTAACTCGGATTGAGCGAATACTTTCACGGAGAGTCTCTCCTTGCCCCACAAAGCAGCAGATCTATACAGTTGAAAGTTTTCATCTATTTAAGTGTGTGTGTGTGTGTGGTTCAAAGTCATTTTCTCGAGTTTTCTTAAGTTGTGTTCTATAAAGGGAAAATTGTAGACAGCAGTAATCGGTTTATTAACATGTGAATTACATTCGGAAAGTGCGTAAAATCTAATAGCTATGTGAGCTAGTTGTTGTAATCATTAGTAAATCCAACTTCGTTTTCAAGCGTGGTTTCAGAACTCCTGGAACCACATTACTAATATGACGTTCCAAGCATATGATGAAGGTAAGTAAAATTATATTTGTCTTGTCAATGTTTGTATTTAGAGACCAGTATTGAAGTTAATGGAGGTAAATTTCATATATTTTGGATGCCCATGTAATGAGACAACCTAGTCATATTATCTTCTGGTTACACACCGTTTTTAGTTTTGGTAGACAGAGATTTTCAGGTTTTAATTATACTTAAAGGGAATAAACGAGAGTGTGGAATTACATGAAAACGTCATACATATATTGTTTTAACGTCATGCCATGCATGCATTCCAGCATTCCATATGAAAATTGGATGATCACACCAATATGTTGACCTTCATTGTTAGCTACATGCCTTACATCAGGGATCACTACATTGTTGGTGAGTTGCATTGTTAATAACAGGCTGTTTATTATAAAAAGAAAAACAATTGTCATAAAAAGTACTAAGAAACACAAGCTACAAATTACAAGTTGAAAATAGGGGTAAAGTGAGAAGTCTCCCATTCCTTGCTACTGCCAGAGGAAAATGTCCCGTTGTGCGGGTAAAAATACTTTCTCCAATATTTAGCAAGTATGCGTGTCATAGTTGAGTAGATGAGATACACAACTTTGCAAAGTTTATCCCTGAGATTAAAAATAATTGAGAAAATAGATAAGGATCAGTCTTGTTTATGTTTATATTAGACATGTCCTAAACATTGTTTATATCGAAAAAAAAATCCCATTTCCATTGCATAGTTTTATCCCGGTAGTAAAACTACTGAGAAATCAGATTACGACGGGATGGTAATAAAGTTCCAGTAACCACTAAGGAAATCAACCTTGAATCAATCTAGCTAACGCAGCACTTCCACACATGCCAAGACTTTTTATTAATTTTAAGAATGTAGGGAGAAAGTATAAGAATTATGGAATAAATTAGAGTTTTAATGGTAAATTGTGTAGTTGTAGTTCATGCATGTCTGAGTACACATATCGTGTTAGTGTTATTCATTGCGATATATAGGTAAGTGGTTTTGCGTTAACTCTTTAAAGAGTTGCATAAAATCACACGTTGCTTCTCATAAAATAAAATTTTCAAAAGGTGTGAAATTGTGAATTGATTTGAGTATCAAAATAGTATGCATCACGGCAATGTGAATGTTGTGATGATGTCAATAACACGAACGACTTGCATTATTTCCGCACCAATTATTTTCGATACAATACTTATATGCATTTTTATACATATTAGTTACGCCTTGCGCCGCACCGCCTTGAAATTTTGTTACTCAACAACAATCAGAAACATGTTTCATGTATTTGAGAGTAGAAACCCCATTAGTTGAAATAGAATTCAAAAAAATATTTTGTTCACTTGATTCAATCCCATATGGCTCCCTTAAGTTTACAAATGACTAAATAATGACATTTTAACGCATTTGCTGGAGTTGGAGGTAATTAAAAGTAAGCATTTAATGTCAATGTCAAACCTACAATATGCAAGCTAAAGATAACAACAATAGCCAACAACACTAATGACTGTCAATTCGACATTTTCATTTCTAGACATATGAGAAATCAGTTTCCGCTCCAACTAAAATCTGAACATGTGAAAGTTTAAAAGGATAAAAACTCATAATGCGTAGCAAAAATGTGTTTCCAAAACAAGTGGCTCCAATGACAAAATATTTCTAATATTAGTGTGAATTCTCAAGCGAGAGAGCAAAGGACTGTACCAAACTTTTGCGCAGCAATCTCATTTGAATGCTGTCATTTAATATCGAAAAGTAATCTTTTAGTGGATTCATACATAATTTGATCATTATGTAATATTTCATTCATCTACAAATGTATATAATTTTGAACCGAAATAATACATTATTTGATATCCATCATGCCCTATAAAACCAGCTTATGTGATTGTATCATTGTCTGCACAATTCATATGCAACACATTGCTTTCACCATCACTGCGCTTCTTGTTGCAAACTTTTTGCAATGCCGTCACAGAGATGAATAGAAAAGAGAATGAAGGATGCTGGAATTGATGAAAAACGTCACATAATACAAAAGTGGAAAAAACTCGAATTCATCAATCAAAACATGACAAGATCAATAAATGTCCTCTGAAGTGATATAATTTTGAGCACAATGTGCTATGAAATTTTGAACTTTCTTATTGCGAACCGAGTGCATTTAATTTGTTCCCACATCAGTCTACAAGACACAGTCCTCAGATTTTTCTAAAATTAAATACCTACCCATCTACATGAAATACTTTGCACGCTTTTGACATACATAAATATAATATGTAGGAGAGCTGGAAAAACCGTTTTTTATAAAAAAAAAAAAGACATTCGCTTCGTATTTAATATATGCACCATGCTTATTAACGGCGTTGAAAATATTTTTTATTAGTATTCAAAATATATTTGATGTATACAACACTACATTACATGAATTTATGTAGGTTATTGTTATTAGGTACGTCAGCATTTGCTTCCAACGTTGTTCATTTAAAGTGATATAACTTTTCCTTGTACTTTATGTACCTAATAGGAATGATAACCCTCCTTAATTAATGTAAAATGATTCCCGCGGTTTCATACAACACAAAATATTAAATTACAGCTCTCACCACCAAAAATGATACCGGGCAAACCGGAGGACCTGGTGCCAATGAGGAACTCAGTTGGGATGATGCTACTTGGTAAGATGAGCTGACGCATTATATAACTATACACAATACGAAATTATAAAACACTATAATTTCGTATTACAAAATAAGAATGTATGGAACAGGACAGATTTATACTCTATTTCAAAGTACTTTGGGCCGTTAGTTTAAAAAACACATGTATGCGCCTATATCAAACTTAACTTACAATATGATATTCTTTTCAACTCTTTACAGGATTCTTACATCCGCTTTCATCATTTTCACAATGCAGACAGGTATTGATATCGCGTTCAATAATAATTAATTTCTAATTTGCACTTTTCACCTTGTACTCCAACTTCCACCTTGTACCCGTTCTTTCAAAGTACTTTGGGCCGTTAGTTTAAAAAACACATGTATGCGCCTATATCAAACTTAACTTACAATATGATATTCTTTTCATCTCTTTACAGGATTCTTACATCCGCGTTCATCATTTTCACAATGCAGACAGGTATTGCTATCGCGTTCAATAATAATTAATTTCTAATTTGCACTTTTCACCTTGTACTCCAACTTCCACCTTGTACCCGTTCTCATTATTTTTATTCATATTATTATTGTCCCTTGTTATATATCATACAAGTTTAGCTAAAAGCTTCAGCTGCCAAAATTTGTCACTTCATTATAAAAAATTCTAAGATAAAATACGCAGTAGCCACGATCTGGCTTCTCATTCTTTTTTTTCGATTCGTCAAACAGTCCAATTTATTATGCCACACCACTTCAAATTGCCAATCCACACACGCCTTCGCACTGCACAGTGTGCAGTGCACACTTCATAATGTGCTTATATATGTATTCACCGTATCATAAATAACTATTAACTATATGCCTACATTGTATGTAGTTTCAAACAGATTTCATTTACATCACAATTTGGACCACGTGTTCCACCAGCAGTTTTGAACATAACATATGTTCCAAACATATGCTTGGAAATGGCGTGTTTTATTTTCATTGTTTGTCGTTGGGTTTATAGTTGTTGTAGTATTTGTTTAACTTAACACATGTCCTTTTACTCCTTTCCTCTCAAAAATACTTCCTGGAAGTTCCTACTTGCATTCTTTAGGCTTCTTCCTGTTATCGACACTTTTTTTTGTAAAAAATGTATTTTTCATTTCCTTACAAAATAGTGACAAATGAACTTCCAACTACCATTAATTTTATTCTTTTTGCGTATTTGTGTGAATGATAGGTTTCGGTTTATTGGAGTCTGGATGCGTTTCCTTGAAAAATGAAGTAAACATCATGATGAAAAACGTAATTGATATTGGTATGTACACTTTATATATTATCATGCCTTTTCTTGTAAGAAAATGCCAAATGTCAAGTATTATTTCATTGTCAACACATCTGCATTATACATAAATATGTCGATATTCATATGCGTGTCTATTGTCCACACATGCTCATTTAACATGATTGCGTGCAACTGGAAATGGTGTAAATTATGTTTGTGTTGTTCATTATTATGTCGTTTTGAAGTTTTTGGTGGGATAACTTACTGGCTCTTTGGCTTTGGGTTGACGTATGGAAAGCTCTATTCCAATCCGTTTATTGCTTTCGGTTACTTCGCAGTAGACGCGGGTAAGATCTTTCTCCTATCATATTTATGTATATATAATCATGCCAATAATAATAGCATTTTCATAGGCAGCGATACTACAACTTTTACCTTCCTTTATTTATCTGAATAATGTAAGATGGTATTTGATACTACCAAAGACATTTTATAGAGTAGTATTTTGTTTTCTGTTTGCACAATAAATTATTATATTATTAACATTATTTTATGCTTTCTGCTTAATTTTGGTATAATTTTAGCGGGACAAGTGAAAGCAAAATTTATTGCAATTGGTTCATTACAACTTATTTTCCTGCCCGACCTTTGTATAAAAATGTAGGCTATCAGGCTATGTATTTAGGTACAAAGATTTCACATGCAATGACCCTGTTCCGACTTTTTTTCTCTTTTAGATATTGACGAAATGGGTGTTATATTTAGCACTTTTTTGTTCCAACTAAGCTTTGCAACAACAGCGACAACCATTGTTAGTGGCGCGATGGCAGAAAGGTATTGATAGAAACATTATTCCAGTAAATGAGCATGAATTATTTCTAATCTTTTCATATCAAAATATTAACGTGCACATTTGTTCGTTATACAGGTGCAATTTTAGGGCGTATTGTGTATTCTCACTTTTTAATACGGTAGCTCTCCATAATATAATATATATTGTAACTATTGGATATTTTTGTTGTACATAATGGTAATTTATAATTAACCACTGTTATAGATCGTTTACTGCGTACCGGCAGGATGGATATGTAAGTTTAGAATTTTATTGCGGTTGGCTATGTAAAGATCTCCATGTAAGAAAACACTAATTTTGTGTATATGGTTATATTGGTAATCCAGGGGGACAACATGGGTTCTTAAAAACTTTAGGAGCTATTGATATTGGAGGCTCTGGAGCCGTACACTTGATTGGGGGATCAAGTGGTGAGTGGGGAGGAATTTTATATTGATTGACTTATGGGTCAAGTCTTTTGTTCAAGCTTTCATTGTAATGTATATTGTTTTTTAATATTTTTGAGATTCTATAATATGGAGACATAAAGAAATTAAATATTTATTGGAAACTCTATTTTTTATGGACACTGGAAATGTAATAATAATGATGTTAACCCTCTAGTGTGTTTGGAGTCAGTGGTCACAAATGGAAATTTTCAGCTCGTGCTGCTGTTGCCACAATCAATGCTTCATTTGGCGGGGGGATTGTCGGACTCATTTGGTCTTATACACGGAAGAAGGGAAAGTTTGACATTTTAGATATGATAAGCGCAGTTTTGGGATCTTTGGTATCAGTTACCGGGGGTTGTGCCATATATCGGCCATGGGAAGCCATTCTTATTGGAGCAATTGGAGGCGGTTTGGCTTGTATTGGGATACCATTCTTTGATTGGCTACATATTGATGACCCCGTTGGAGCAACCTCTGTACACGGATTATCAGCATTTTGGGGGGTTATTGCAATCGGTTTTTTTGCGGATGGGGAAACATTGATTTCACTCACTAATGGCAGGGCAGGCCTATTTAAAGGAGGCAGTGCATACTTGTTGGGTGTGCAGGTCCTCGCTGCCGTCAGTTTTGCCCTCTGGTCTGGCATAGTCACATTCATTCTTCTTTGGGTAGGACACAAAACAAATTTTTAAACAACTTAAGTTAAGATCTTTAACTTAAGAAAAGCTACATAGTTCCACTTACCATGCACCATTTTGACTACATTTCAATAAAATAATGCAACAAAATATCCGTACCCAAAAGAACTAAACACTTTTGTTTGTCAATAAAAGCCAGAGTTCTTGAACATGCAACATGCAATTGTATATAGAAAACTTTTTGTTTGCAGACTATCAATAAATTCATTCCAATACGGATGGAACCGCATGAGGAACTCCTCGGTGCGGATCTCGTTGAGCATGGTATCCGGCGCCCTGGAGTTGGTGTGTCACGAGCTCTCTCTGCACTTGGTTCGCATCCTAATTTTGATATTGAATCTGGACAAGTAATTGGGACAAATCCAGGTAAACAAAATATTATGTCGTAACTTTTACGTACTATTTTCTTAGCCAAGGACAATCTTGTTGAAGTTTTTGCAAAAACGATCCCTCATAAAATTTCGAAATATTATTATTTAGGGCATGAAATGGCCCTTGAAAAGTACCTGAAAGAAAAAGGAATGGCACGGAACGGAAATGCTACGAATCAGGATTCTTTGAACCACATCGCAAGAAGTGGATCCATAGCATGGGCAACATGAGACACCGTCCGGAAATAACACACGAAACCGATAATTCCAATATCTTCATGGGAAAACATACCGTGAAGATTCTTGGGACACATTTTTGCTCCTGGAACAGGAATTATGATATACGTATGTAATGACAAAGTTGACAGTATCATTTCTTATTTTTTTATCATCATCATCAATGTCGTCTGTTCATCATCTTTCCTTTCCATCCAGCTAGCTGTAGTGTTACATCAACCAGAGTACGATGAGTAATATAATGAATACCTGCCTGCATTCCTACATAGTTCATGTACGTATAGCTTGTGAAGTGTATGTATAAGAAGTTAGTATTAGATTCGAATTCACTGGGTTTTTAAACAACATTTTCAAGGTTCCGTGCATGTACGTAAACAAGTGCACGTGATGAAAGTTCGTGAAAACACAAGGACAAATTTATGAGTTGAGTATTAAAACTAGCAGGATTCCAGAACTTGGCAATTGATTGAAAGCATAATAGTATTAACATCAGTGGCTATTAAAGAGATTAATTATTGTTCCAGGAAATTGTTCTACGTAAAATATTTTTATGCAACAAAAGGATGGAATGAATGGCAATATGCAACGAATGAAGTCTTAATATTTTTTCTGACATTCAAAATGGCGTGTCGCAACTTGTTCATGTTTTACTTTGTCGTTGACAAAATGAATCGTTGTCGGGAACTTTTGAAAAATTAGCTGAACATGCACATAGGAGGGAGTACATAAATATGTGTATACTAATTTAGTAACTTGTACACCTGACGTATATCTCCACACGTCATGACTTTCGTTGACAAAGTTAGCGCTTTTGGACAGAATTAGGTACATGTAGTAACTAGTAAAGTATGTAAATTGTAGATAATATCCACCTTATTTTTTTTTCCGTAGAACAAAGTTATCACTTTGAAAATTATCTTTTTCTTAATTGGGTGGCCAGTGGCATAGGAATTAGGAACATTGAATACTCAAAAGAAAAATATATTGTCTAGTCTATGGTATTGTACATGTTCACATGCAGCATATAGATGTGAGCCTCACATTGTGAGGTATGCATGATTGAAGTGCTCAAACTGATACTCATGCCAAACTAAAGTGTCTACTATGTTTTAGCTTCCAATGTCGTCAGTTGTCATTCATTTAAAAAGGAGTGGGTTGCAGTAAACCATGTGCAATTCTGTGCGTATCAGGCTAAACCTTGAAGATAAAATACACTACTGTCTTGATGTTATCCAGTTAGTTCTTAAATCTTTCGTTCATATGGCACTTTTTTATTGTAACATTTGCCCAAAAAAATACTTAATAAATAAGGTGAAATTGATTGATGGATGACAAGGACATGTGTACCTGAGTCAGCGAACCGTATGGCATATTTAGTGGACTTACACATAGTATTTACGTATGGTGTCCTTTGGACTTCAGTGAACCCAAGGGTATAAATATATATATATGAGTGAACCTAAGTCATGCAGCGTCAAAAATACTTGTGCGTCCTATAATTGTGTATAAGTTATTAATTTACAATGTCCACGGGCCGAAGAAAAACTATTTGGACAAGGTCATTTGATTCGGGCATTTTCACCAGCTTGGAAACGTTAGTAAGTTGAAGCAATTTACTTATATTTTAGCACACTATAATAATGCATTTAAAATATTTAGTCAAATGAAATATGAAATGCATCTCATATTGTTAAATTTTTCTGAAAAATTATAAAAGTTTGTATTGCAAAAAATCTGTGGGTCACGTGTAGCACCTAGTTTAGCTATATAGAAAATGATTAGAATGCACTTAGCACATATAAACGGTTAATATTAGTTAATTAGTACCTATGTGAGTATTAATGGGAGAAAGACTGAAGATACTTTGTGGCTAGATGCTAAAATAAAATAAAAACGTGTATTTTTAACTTCTTGTGAGGTTGGGGTTTATTCTGATGAATGAAGAATATGACGTGTCATATCATAATGCATGGCAAATTATGTTGGAAATTATTTAGTAGATATAGTTAATTATTCCATTTTTTACCTTTGTTGTTGGTTCTCCAAAGATAGTTGCTATCTGTTTAGTATAATATTTAACACATATTATTACAATAGGCATTTTAAGCTATGTCATAATAAAATTGTACCTGTGTACCATGTGTAAAAATGTCATTCAAGATGCCCATTATTGTGGGATATTAAACAAAAGCTACATTGTCTACTATGTATTAATTCTCTGAAAATTTTGTCTCCTCAAGTGTTTCATTTAAACCTTAAATCCCATTCATTTCACAATACAACAACGACGGAGTATGTATGCAT
>JAITYZ010000429.1:0-14396 GCA_027744595.1 Paronellides praefectus | reverse complement strand
AAAATACGGTTGTGTATGAGTTCCTTTTTAGATTTGTAGTTTCTCGTGATAAAGGTTAAGCTGTATGATGATGATATGAATAGGTGGATGATACAAGGAAACGCTTCAGTGAATGGCAAAACAGCAACAAATGTGAAGCTTTGCTATGACACATTATTTGGGAGTAGTTGATGCATTCAAATTGATTTTGATACATAAGCCTACACAAACAGAGGGAGAGAGGAGACAAAAAAGTGAAACTCCTTTACCCGTCAAATGTGGCTTACCACCATGATATGTCAACATCAAAAGCTGTAATATTTATTTATGCCACAGACACAGAATTCCCAGGCATTTCGAAAAATAGAATATAAATGTGCGTGCTGGAGACATCAAATGATGTTCGTTTGAACGAATACTGGAAACAAATAAAATGACAGTAACAGTTCACTGCACAGAAATGTCCTGAGAGTTGAAACACATGTGGGATGGCGGTTTGTCAAACCGCAACCGTTAGAATATGAATTTTATATAATATGCCTATATGTTAATGTGATAATGACCACTGATTATCATCCATATGGTGCATTATTTGGTTGACAAATTTCACCGCGCCGCCGGTATGAGACCAAATAGGTTTATAATGTGCAACACGCATTTTCGAAATTTCACATTTCCCCAGATATACTTTGAAAATACTTTGTTGAACTATGCAGTTCTTTACAGCCCTTTTTCTACTTAAATAAAACACAACTTACTTCAGACGATCCATTGGGTAGCCCACATTTTGCAGCCAGTTGAGTAAGTACAGTCGCATTCTGGAAAAAAATTAGAAAATATTTAAACTTTATTAATATTTTTGTTACAACTCTGAATACAAAAAACAGTTCTACTCAAGATATACAAAATTTCCTTTTGCTCAAGCGTATTTCCATTTAATTTATTTATGATCAAAAAGCCATCCCACTGAGCTGATCAACTGACTCGTTGTTCTTTACGGTAGCCACATTGCCCCATGGTTTAGTAGATCCCTTTAAAACTTTACCTGCGGAAAGCTTTTACTAACTTGTTCATGGTTTGTACAGTTTAAGGAAAAAGAATTGGGTGAAATGCTTGTACTTAAAACTAAATCGGCTGATGAAGATCCATTGTGTATCATTTCAAACGTTACACGTCATTTTCAACACTAAACGAAAGTTTTCGAATCTTAGGCTACACATTGTTTATCCTCCAAAACTTACCAAAGTTAAGATACGTCTAATTTGCACGAAAATTCAATTAAGAATGGAAATGTGCACCTGGTTAAATGTACGGTTTTCTATGTCATTATCACTTTTTATGATACAGAAACTCCTGTTTTATTAAAAACAAGTTTTTCATACGTTCCATATTTAAAAGCAGCAGTTGCTACGATGCAAATGTGTTTGTGCTAAAAAACTATTTTGGTGTTTAATTTTTAATAAAAAAATATTTTTACTGATAAGTACTGCGTACGGTCGTGAAATATGAAAGGCTAAATAAACCACAAAGAGCGCCATTTTTGAAAAAAAAAACGACTACAATGAAACGACATTTTGTTAATATTCCCTTTCAAAAGAAAGCGGACTAATTTGCTCGTCGTGCGAACGAGCGTACTTATAAATGTCTGGTATTATTGTGTCATTCACATCTCATATTTTATGTTCTGACGTCTTTCCTCTTGCGTTTTATTGGGTTTTTTTGTAACAAGACAAACACAAAAGTCCGAAATACGAAAGTGTATCTTATGCTTTTTAGCTGATACAAAGCATAGAAAATTTTTGTAAGTCTCTTGACAAATCCACATGACGTTTTTATTATATTTCGCCTTTACAAGATTTTGAATGTTTAAAAACTATAAGTGCGACATATTATTTTGAAATGGTTTGGTTGTGTCTTAGGATCTTCGTAGTTTCTATAGTATCCACCTTTCAGTTACAAGTATATCATCATCATTATTATTGCATTATACTCTCCCAAAAACGCACCAACCAACCAATAATCTAACTATGACATTTTTCACTTTGGAGTTTTTGTTTTGTCTCATGAATTCTATACATCCACTAATGTCACATAAAAGAAAGAAAAATAACAGATATATTTCCATAGCTTCCGTCAAAAAAAAGAAAGCATTCCCATCCTAACACTCTGAGGGTAGAAATGTGTATCATGTCACATGATTCATGTGAGTACTTACGTATGTAGGTATGTACTTATGAGCTAGTAAAAGTTAACATGATGAATTATAAACACTGCAGGTTATAATTCCATCAACTTTGTAAGGCACACGTATAAAAAGGTTTTGTCAGTCGATTTTCTACTTTTGCAAACAGATATATAAAAGACAGGGTTATGCCAACTGTATGATTGGCCTCAAGGTAACATCACACAGCATCTCCCTTTAAAGTTACATAGTTTCTGGTTTCGGGAAATAAAAATAGTGACAAGCGACAGTTTGTTTTTACGATTATATTTGACCACAAAAGCCCATTCTCAATTCCCTAAACTCTGTTTTTAAACCTTGTGAATGAAACCAGGAATTGCTACTACTGCAGAGTCAACATTCATCAGCAGTGTCTTTATAAATAAATGAATTTGTGGTCCTGTTATTTCTGCCAATATTAATTTTATATATAGCATTACGTATGATGTGCCTCTAAACTCTTGCTACATTTCCGGGCACGCTCTGCAAGCAATATTACATTTGATTGCATTTAACCTAACCTGCAACCTGAAATACTAAACCAACTGATCAATGTATAACATCAATTTCCATCAAAAAGGGAAACACAAACAATTGGTATGGAATAATTCAACAAGGAAATCCTTAAAAGTGTGCTCTAATTTTTAAATCTCAGTAGCAGTGTACTTCAGTTTCAGTATCCCCACGCCCACGCACGACAAGGTAAACGTTCTCAATCTGTTCTGTTTAACTTTGAATTATGTTTTATGCCATACACTTTTGCAATATGGTTTAAAATCCTGGAACCCTCACAATACAGCATGATATGATACTTTAAATTAGCAACTTCCCAAAGTTTCAAATACTCATTTTTTATTTTTTTGACATGATAATGACAAGGGGACGAAAGAATTTTTTATCGTACGGAAAGATTTTTTTGACAAGAAAGTAGCACAGCATAGGTATATGTTCGCGGAAATTGTCTCTAAAGCGGGATACAGATTCCCCGTACGATAACAGGTAAAAGTATAAGGAAATTAACTAACGGGAAGGTTTCTATCTTCCGTCCGTTGCCTCAACTCAAATCGCACGTGTATGCCCACTTGCTGGAAATACACACAATTATCTGCTGTACTTCTTCACTGTCTATGTCTTAACTTTTACGTTTACGAGTCCTGCTTGCTGCTCTACTCTAACTGCTATTCCAAAAGTAAATGTCACTCTCAGGAAGTTTTTCATTTTTTGCATATAAAGTAAACGCTTCATTCTCATCATCATCATCATCATCATAGCCGCCATGGTCATAGTATTTCTCAGAGAAATTTTCTCTTCCTTTTTTAAAAACCAAAATAGTGTTTGCATTTTCATAACATGTTCTTCAAACGAGAATATGTTAAATGTATCCTATATTATGTAACTCATCCTATGTATATCATTATAAAATGGAGGTGCCACCAGGAACCCTGCTTGAAAAAAAATGTAAAATGATGAGTGTGAGTTGCGTTACGTTATGAAAATTGAGCCTTCCCTGCTCTCCCACTTATTTCTGTATATTCATGGCCTGGAGTTATTGTACTTGTTGTATGTTATTATATTATAGGAATTGTTTTAATATCATGACAGCTACCTCACAAATTTTGTTTTATCGTGGGAGCTAGAAGCAGAGAGAAAAATGTGGTGGTAGTAGTGACTGCTTGGCTTACGGAAGTTAATCTTGTTAGACTTTACTTGTAATCCCTGCTACTGACTAGACCACTTATATAGGAAAATCCATCTTTTGCAGCACGCAATACCAAAAGTAGCAGCCTTCACTCAAAATGAAAAAACGTAAAAAAGAGTGCTTGCTGTTGCCGTAAGTGGTTTTTCTATACAGATAACAAAAAATGCACGTATTGTTGTCCTTTTATTTCATTTTTATTGATAGTTATACAATCACACACGGCATATATATTATGTATTTATACCGTGCTGCTGGATTGTTTCTTGCTGTGATTCTTCCAATTTTCTCCTTTGCTTCCAGGTTTTACTTTTTTAGGCTGTCAGTTTCCACGCACATGAGAAATCTGATTTCGGTATCTTTGTACTAAATTGAATCAATGGGTTTTGGATTCACCAACAATTAATCAAATTGCGTTCCAAAATATTTGTGGGATTTT
Organism: Paronellides praefectus; assembly: GCA_027744595.1. Taxonomy (NCBI): domain Eukaryota; kingdom Metazoa; phylum Arthropoda; class Collembola; order Entomobryomorpha; family Paronellidae; genus Paronellides; species Paronellides praefectus. The sequence continues at coordinate 10,061 of JAITYZ010000429.1, read as the reverse complement.
TGGACTACACCCCGGCTTGTCTATTATTTCGTTCTCAATGTTTTGGGATTTTTTAGTTAAATAATGTAGAGAAGTAGACTTGTACATAGTTTCGGCAAAATATGTACAATAAACATGCATAGGTACATATATACGATAACTCAAACCCTGCTAAATTAAAAACGTTCGGAATTTTTCATTCAGGCAAGTGATGATGATTGTGTTACAATGCGATTCTATTCAGAAAGCAGTAGTTCACAAGAGTGCTTCTGTATAAATCTATTATTGCGCACCATTACCAATTTATTGTCAATTCATTAGCACCTTTTGATTTAGCATCTGATGAAGTGAATAAACCTCACTGACTTGATTGTCATTGTTGTAAGCCAAGCCAATGTAATCACCAGTCAAACGATATGGAGAAACATTTATTTCGTTATGAAGAAGCATTCAAACATTGTAATGTGACTATGTATTTTATATCAGTTGAAGCTCTTTTATATCCAATAGTTACATTGGAAGGACCGATTTATTAAAACTGTGCAGCATTAAAACTGTGCCCATTCAAACCCTCTCATGACCTCAATAAAAGTTACTAGTTTACGGATCTATGAAATCTAAATCACGCGCAGTATTTCATTTCACATTCAAAAACGTAGGTATACATGTTTTTATTGTGTTTTCACAACCATCTTGATTTTTAATATGAAACTAAGCCTGCTACAATGAAATTTAATTAGCTCTTTTCCCATATCTTCATCGCTTTTGACGAGTATTTCAATTTGATTTGTCGTTAAATAAAAGCATTTTATTATGTTATATGAATTGACCGTCAACCAGTAACATGGGCTTCACTTTACTATCCATAAATTTTACTGATACTCTCTGGAGACCCTCTCCCATGTTCAATCAACAAAGGAAGCGAATTTAATAATAATAACGTATGATGCTTGTTCTTCAACAGTAAAAACTGAAAGGAAGGGAAAAACAAGCAAAATTTTCTTCAAAAGGAAGAAAACAACAACTCCGGGACATGTTTCTCTTGCATGGCCCTGAATATCATTTCCATTGAAAGCAAGTTCATATGTGCATAAATCAAAGGTAAACTCATACGTCTTTAGTTAAATCTTACTTTGAGCACACCTAACAACACTCCATATTATACAAACTGGACTGCTTCGTATACCTGCTTGTTTATTCTCAGGTGAAAAAGCACTTTGAAACTGCGTGAGAGTCTTTTCTTCCCAGTTCAATTCTTAATTAGTGCTTAATGAAACAATTCATTTATGAAGTTTTCTAATACACTGCTCTCTGTTGACAAATGCTTTCTAAGGAAACGCTCAAAAACTTAATAAGTCGAAATGATATTATTATGACATATGTGTGTCACTTTAGTTGCTTGTTGTAAGCAGTACTAATAATACCAAGTCTACAGAAAAAAGAATCCCCGTTGTTGGTAGCCTGTTGGTTACAGCAGGTAGCCATCATTACAATCCGAGGGGCAATATGAGATCTCGTTTTATGATCAACAGGAGGTTATATAATAGGAAAGGAAAATGGCAGCTCGAGACTTAAGCTCGCTCAGGCACACATTAGCACACGGTGGGTGAGACTGGGAAAGTATGCCAGTACGCACAAAGGAGAATGCAAATGGTTTGCGTGAAAAGTACATGAAAACTTTTTTTTAGCTTAAGAAAAGAAAGAGTAGAGAATCAACAGGGTGAGAAAGAATTAAAAAAATGGTAGGAGCAACTTGCTAGACTTTTCTCGTAGAAATGAAGTTTGGTATGTGAAGAGTAGTAATAGGGAAGGGAAAAGTGCATTGTTTCTTTCTTTTTCTTTTCATTAATTGTGCATTATGTAAAGTACAATAAAAATGTGAATGCAATAGGTAAGCAGAGAAGAGAAAATCTTCTACTGATCTAGAATCTAGAATGCTGTTTTTAATGCATACTCGGACAATAAAATATTTGCCAATATGGAATATATATAATTGGTATTGTATTACACTTACCTGTTGTCATAAGCGTTTTGTGCAGCTGGTTGAAACTGTAGGTCCTTAATATTTGCATCGGGATTAGCTTGTAGTGAAGAGGGAACTCCACCGTTGGAAGCATATGGTCCGTTGTTTCCAGCAGACTCGAGCATGGGGTAACCGGCTACTTCTCGTGACACGAGGGAGATGATGGAGAGAGCGACGGTAACAAGAAATGCACAGTGTCTCATACTTTCCCTCATTTCTAACAGATAATTTTTTTGTGAGAGACAAGAGATACTTGCTAGCAGACAAAAATATGTACTTTTTTCGGGAATATAAAGAATCACTTTTTTATTGTACTTTTTATTATTGTATTGGTGCTACAAACTGCAAATTATTTTGGCTGATGAACGAAATGGAACTTTGGAAAAAATGGGCAAACTTGATTCTGTGTATGAAAAGTGTGGAAATATATTTTGGATAGGATTATTGCTTTAGAAAAAAATATCCTGGAAATTTAAAGAATCAAATTGATATATGTAATGTATGTATATTTATAAAATACTTGATTGAAACGGCAAGGTTGCTTTTATAAGAAATTATCAATTATACTTGGTTTACTGTTTGTTACTATGTATTTTTGAAAGTGTTTTCCTCTAATTTTCTACTAGTTGTGTACAGTGTATATATATATATTATAATATATCTGTTGGTAAAGTGTCGGTTACGAAAAAAATGCTACCGTTTTGAGTTTTTTATACGATGATACTTTTCTTCCCAAAAAAATTGCTTAATTTTTCCGCTATGTTCTAAATCAGACTCACATGTAAAAGTGACTGCTTGAGACTCACTACCCTCGAGCTCCTTTTTATAGTCCTGAAAAAGTTGTCGAAAAACATGGAGCTCTCTCAAGCTGACTCACTCACTCACGTAAAATTCACTCCTTCTCTCTTTCATGGATTGATGCATGCTCTTCTGCTTCCATCTCGTTGTCGGTATAGTTTTTTTGCCCCAAAAAAAGGTAGATTGGTGCTCTTGCTCACACAAGCATAGACCATTTTGATGTTCTTCATATATGAAGTTATATATGGCATGACGCCATGAATGGATTTACTTTCTCCTCAACCCACTGTTCTCCATTTTCGTTAAATACAAACTTACCCTAAAACAAGTATTCTGTATTACTCGCTGCTACAATTTTAGGCTTTTTGGTGGGGGAAAGTATGAAGACCACCTGGCTTGTCTATTATGGTTGCCTTATTATTACCAACATCATCGTCAGTATATTTATACCAAGTAAGTATGTATTTATGCAAGGCTTACTAACATTTATGTCGTTCTTCAAAACGTTTTACAAAGCATTCGTAGTATATAACCTATGAGCCAACATATTTAAATGGATGTAAATACGTTAGCTAACTTTTTTTGTACATGTTGAACACCTATGCAAACCGGCAAATTCTGTTAAGGATAAATACACATACGATTGCTCGTAGTAGGCGTACAATAAAATAATACGTAGTGATAATAATAATAAAAAAACTTTCTGAATCCAACTAACCACATAATGATTGGGAATAGAGTTTGTTGGCGCTCGTCAGCATGCATGTATGTATATAATAGTGCGTAAGTTGCAGTTTGGGATTATGTCATAAATAATGATATACGTAAGTTATTATTATATTATCACCATTATTACTATTATTCGTAAATTTGCATTGTTGCTGTTGCACTTACACAACGTAATTTTCCATTTCAGCATTTAAAAATAAATTCTCTCGAGTTACACGTATTACGTGTGTATTTTGTTTCTTGACATGGAGTAAACACGAAAATGTTGGGTGTGCAACAACTTTTTTGTTAGGAACACACAAATTGAAATCGTTATGATAGGACACCCTCATGCTCGTCATCCTGAGAGAAGAGCACTTTTAATGAATAGTAGCGATAGGTGTATACTTTAGTGGTGTGTAACAATAGTGAATATAAATGTATGATTAAATGTGAAGGATCTATTACAGGGTTGAAATGAAAGCCTACTGGCAACATAGCAAGCAACAATGCAATGTCAGATTTGCATCATTGTAGCATAAGTAATATGTGTCTCCAATTCAACTGCCAACAAAAAAGGAGAAAGCTTGAAATATCTACACACATTTCTGAAGGATATCAGCACAAATATCTTATTTCACGCCTCCATTAAGCCACTGAGAAAATATTCTTGAGAGTGAGAGTCCATGAAAATTCAATGTACTTGGATATTTTTGTCAAAGGAAGCAGAAAAGAAAGAAACTCTTCGTGGGTTCTCGCATGTTTGATACGGCATGTTTGCTGCTGTTGTTGTTGTTGTTGGCACATCAATTTTTTTATACTAGTTACAAAGTATATTATTATATTATGTAGTTATAGATTCCCTAACTGCTGTAAAAGCAAAACGACTCAGGCAAGGACAATAAAAAAAAGTTACACTTATATGACAACCATGTTCTGTGCATTTGACTGTGAATGGCCACTGACTATGAAATAAAATATTATACATCCTCGGAAGTATCGTCATAATATCATATCGTCATCGTCACTATCAGTTTTTAGGGTGGTGGTGTAACATAATGTATTTAACAAATGGTAACACATCACAAAAGGTAACACGCCATGACAAAAGAGAAAGTAAATCTATTTGGTTGTTATATATCTTTATAGATGGGAATCAAGGTTGTCTATATGTTAGGCTCACTTCTTACTAAGAAGTTCTTTGTGACAAACTGTTTGAATTTTAGTAGGGATATCTGGCTGTAGCGATGAAAGACGTTTTGTCGGATGAACATGACAAACAATATTATTATACGCAAGAAAAATAGGTGTATCCGCAAGACTGCTTCTTATATCCTAAAGGTAAAATATGGTGGTAGGGGAAAAGTACACAGGAATATGTATAAATGTAATACATACAAGCATGTATGCTCTCTTTTACTTTCCGGTCATACTGAAAAAAATGACGTTAGTAGACAATGTGATATGTGAGTAGGTATAGTAGGTATGCACAAAAACGTAATGTGTGAAACGAGAAAATTCAAAAAAGATAGATGATTTTCTGACAAACTAGATTCAATCTTATTTTGTATCCGTTTAATCTACCTTTTGTATGTATGGTTTGGTAACCCAGAATATTTATGGGAAAAATATTGCTACTCTCGGGAAAGAAATTTTCATATTTGACAGAATCCCAGTGTAAAACAGGGCCTAGGTAAGTTGGATCATGAAACGTGGTAAAGACACATCAAACAGGTATCTTCAATAGATAGTTATAAAGGTCATTCAACGTCGTGTGCTATGCCATTGCTTAAATTTTTTATTTTACATCGATTTGCTGTGCATGTTATCATATTTCCATATCAATCTTTGCTTTTCAGAAAGGAATAAGAAGCAATTTGTTACAAGTGAAGTGACTGGAAAAGGTATTAAATTGTATTTCAATAGAAAACTGATTATCACAAAGCAACTATGCAAACTGATTGATATTTGAACAAGAACATTAGGCATGCATGTTGTACATAGGTGATTTACAGGGTTGTAACAGGTAGTGTTTTTTTTATTCTGTTCTGTCTTCGAGTTCTGTTCTCACTCAACTTACCGTTATGAAATTATATATCAGACGAAAATTAATAATCAATCGAAGCGTAAACGATGAATGCTTTTGGCATGTCATCAATTATTCACAGATGATAGGAAAACCGTACACTTTTGCTAACAAATCTTTAATGTGTTAAAATTGGCGAACAAGCGTTTTGGATTTGCTCAGGTGTGCTACAAGTCAGTTTATGGTAAATTGGGATACAATTAAAAAGCGAAATATAAGCTGTGGTCACGTGCTGTAGTAATATATAGTTTTCAAAAGAAACAAAATGTGTGGAGAGTATACAAACTGGGGTGATGTGAAACCTCTTGAAGGCAAGCAGGCGAGAACGTTTGATAATATATGATGAAGGTACTATACCATCCATCGTAGAGGACATTCTCCTATCAAATTAAGGCTTTCTATTCATTTATTGCAAGCCTTTCCATTTTTCTATTTAGGGACTTGGGACAATGACAAATCTGTTATGAAATGACGTAGTCAAAAATGTGAAAAGAATCGTAGTCGCATAATACGTGCAATAAGATTCCCAACTGCAAATCTTTTTATGGACGAAAGGACAACTTGAATGACAATTTTTTTCAATTCAACACGTGGCTTTCTCTATTCAAACTTGTTCATTTTTCACTCACTTTCTCTCTCTCTCTCTCACACACACACACACTCCCTTTCTGTCTGAATGGCAGTCAACTAAAAGATCGGAAGCGCGCAAATTGAACGCCATTCCCTTTTCTTCACTTATACAATAAGGCACGATTTCAGTATGACGGCTTTCTTACAAAATTAGACATTATGCGAGCGTGAAAAATGTCACAAAATTTCGTCACGCTTGGCTCGCTTTTAATAAATTAATTATGTATAAGGTAGCGTGGTGGTGAGACGACGAAAACATGTCAAAAAAATTATATAGATAAATTTCCCAAATATCATTTGAATGTGGAAATGCAGAGAGCACAACCTTGTAATGCAACGTCCGTCAGAGTAAAGTTTGACAAAAAGTGTTTGTTTGGTTTGAGAAATCGAGGGAGTATATTAAAACGGAAAGTCAACGGAGATCAAATGCAATATTATGTTTTATAGTATACTTCATTGTATACATGCTACAAAATATATTTGTTGTTCTTCGAATTCCGCAATAAACATGAAAGCGTTTAATATAATAATGATTCTCTCTAGTCGACATAAAACTTCCGTACATTTATTACTACAAATAAATATATTATACATTTTTACTTAAAGTAGCTATAGCAACAAGAGTTTCCTTTTTCGTTTCCAGGTAGGTATTTGTTGCATTTTACTCAAAGGGGACCGAAAACGGTTAGTGAATTTCAACGCTTTGACAAAAAAACTGGAGACGAACCAATTCTGTGAACTGGAAAGCTTTCTGAAAGTGTACAATACATACCTATACAGTGTTCAAGTGAAAAGGAATTATGCAAGTTTTACAGATGTAGTACTACTGTAGTGATTCATTATTCATTATTATAAGTATGCTCTTACAATTATAGAGAAGCGCACAAGCGTACGGTCAGAGATAGTATTTACATGAACAAAACAGAAATTGCTTTTCTTAATAAATTGCAGACCACAGCAAATACTATACATAATTGCATTCATTTGTCAGTTAAACATTCAATTGTAATGAGCATATAAATATTTCTGGGAACGTTCATCAACATCACACATGACAGAATAAACGCACATTCAAGATGAAATTGGAAAGTTGACCTTTAACCTGGTATTTTTTATTTGTAGTGTTGAAAGCCGTTCATCAGCGCGGCAAGAATTTTCCAGATTATAATGACACGCAACAAGCATTCCTTAACAAGATAAATCATACAAAGCATAGCATAGCGTACCTAAAGTAAAGTGTTGAAGGGTGGTGATGTCTGTGGTGTTGTAGACTTTCTAAATTTATGTACACTTTGAATTGAATGCACATGTATTCAATCTTCTTTTGACATCAGAGATACGAATTTATTTTCAGTGAGAATCGACCACACAACCGAATAAAAAAAGTTTTACATTTTTATAGAGAAATTAAATAGAAACCCTTTAAAATGGCGACCGACATTATGGCAAATTTTTGTTATTAACTTCATAAAAAAATTAAATAAACTTTTTCGTTACATTTACATTACATTGATTATTAGTATTACAATAAAATCAGCTCATATGAAAACGTCAAGTTTAAATTCAAATATTGCACACCACTCCACTATATTTCATCAGATATTACATTTTGCCAACCTGGTACATTGTGCAAAAAAATTTAACTTTATTCCATCGCCCACGTTTTAAACATTCCTAATAATATTTTATACATTGTATACATAGCACATTTACATACCAATACAAAACTACCTAAATTTTATCTATGGACTTTATCAGTGTCAAACATATTTGTGTACAAGCACACAAAACGTTCAACAGACTGACAATCTCATCCAAAAGCGGTGATTCACTAAAGACCTGTAAATTAAATGCAAGTATTTACTTTTCACTCACGCATCTATCACATCCTATTCTCTTCCCCTATTTCTCCACTTTCCCCATCTCTCTCTCTCTCTCTCTCTCCTGTTATTTCTCTGAATCTATATTAGGTATGTATGTGTTTGTGTGTCTGACATAGCATGTTAAACAACATATTATGCTGCCACTGTAGATATAAGTTTGTTTATCTACGTAGGTATGTTTTGTATTTTAACCTGCAAAATTTGAAAGAGTGCAGTCAGGAAGCATGTAAGTTTCTAAAAAGGAAAGTAGTAGCAGAAGAAAGGGGAGACTATATTTTTGATGAGCTACGTCGAAAAAAATTGAAATGTTAAAAGCATCTTCCCCCATATTACAATAAGTGCACCTTTCCATCCACCAACTTTTGAAACTATAAATTTTTAAGTTGAACAAAGAGATAATAAAATATTGTAAGTAGTAAATTTGTTAGATGTAATAAAAATATATCAACCTACACATAAACTACAATGTAGAAAAAAGTTTAAATATATTCTCTTACGGCACGCATTGTGCAATACTGATTGATCATTCATCAGAACGTAGACACGTTTTACTTCCAAGAATATAATAAAATTCGGCTTAAAAGGTAAAAAAAAGTAGGTATATTTTATCCTTTTTATTTGTACAAGTACATTTGACGTATAAGTTAACAATTTTGTTGGGAAGGACGCAACTACAATTCTGTTGTAAAAGTAAAATATCTGTGGGTGTATAAATACATGGATATACCTATTTTGTTATTGACGTTGATTCCAATCTTTTTCAATGTAGAAAAAAGTTTAAATATATTCTCTTACGGCACGCATTGTGCAATACTGATTGATCATTCATCAGAACGTAGACACGTTTTACTTTCAAGAATATAATAAAATTCGGCTTAAAAGGTAAAAAAAGTAGGTATATTTTATCCTTTTTATTTCTACATTTGACGTATAAGTTAACAATTTTGTTGGGAAGGACGCAACTACAATTTTGTTGTAAAAGTAAAATATCTGTGGGTGTATAAATACATGGATATACCTATTTTGTTATTGACGTTGATTCCAATCTTTTACTCTCTCTTCTCATACCCATCATCTGACATGTCGTGCGTATATGTTAATAAAAAAGAGGAGATAATAAACTCTTCACTTGTTTCAGTTATTCGACAATTGATATATCTATTACAGCTAGAACTTGTATTGTATTTAGCAAAATGAAAATAAATTGTTTCTTCTACAAGTAGTTGTACTTTTATTTTTTTCATGATGACATATATAAACGTTCATGGTATTTGGCATCTTTTTGAAGAAGGATTTACCCACCGGTTCTCTTTAGATGTTGGAAAATATTGTGTAGATGAAGAAGGTAGTCAAATTCTCTTGGGATATGAAAACATGCATAAAAATTTCTACCATATTCCATTACACAATATTTTTACTGCCGTTTTCTTGATCCATATATACCTAAATGTAAGTACAACTATATAAAATGGAACAGTTACTACATTGGTAATGTTTTGTGCGTGCAAAAGCTGTAAAAGGAAACAGTCATAACAACGTTGCAAGGAAATAGTAGCACATCAACCCGAAATAAAATGGTACAAGTAAAGTTCTATGCCAAGAAAAGACGGAAATTATAACACTATTTAGTGTCCAATCTCACAAAGTAATATTTATTTTTGGAACTTTGCAAAATATCTTGTCATTTTAAATGTTGGTTGACTGAGCAATGTGGGGTTCCAGTATTGTTCTGCTGGTTCTAAAATGTTGCCGTTTGCCTGTTGGTGTTGGTAAGGGTGGTGTGGAATAACTTTGTAGGTAAAAGAACACGTAGAGATTTTGCCGTTGTTGTTACTAATTTCTGTTACTGTTATTGCTATAGCTGTAAGCTCTAGCTTGTTCATCCATCCAACAACCGACATTTTACACAGGGGAATATTATATATACAAAACTACTCGGACCACCAAGAAGAAG